>JAZHYW010000779.1:0-77533 GCA_037355805.1 Ixodes ricinus | reverse complement strand
ACCAACTCAGAAAAGTAACAAATTACACTACTGATTACAAAAAAATGTAATTGAATTGTAGTAATTTTATTGCAGTCTTGTGATTACTGCCATTTCTGCTTGTACGTCGCGTTTATTCACGAAGTCGGTGGTGGTTGACTAAACTGATCCTTTTCTATCACCGCCATTACTGCGAACACATTGTAGCTTTTGAAAATGCTCTAGCTGCTGACTGTTACTATTAAAAAGTTGCTATCACATCTAGGAGTTGATTAAACCATTGTTCTAGAAAAGGTTGTAGTAGAGCCTATGTCATAATGGTCCGCCTATTTTGTTTTGTCAAAACGCTGGGTTTGAGAGAGTCTTGAAAGGACCATTACAGTTGACCTTTTCTCAGCCTAATAATCCCATCGATTCATCCACAACCACGCCAACTGACCGAGCATCATCAATGGGCTGCAGTTTTATGTGGTGCTGTTAATGAATGACGTAACAAATCAAATTTGCTAGATTTTGACGGCTGGGATATTCGATGTAGGGGGTGACGGTGACTCCGAACATCCACCATACTGTAAGGGTGATTTGGTAGGCACCAGAATAGTACGAGAGGGAAATATGACAGAGGGCACAAATAGTTTATGGAGGCCGGGCCAGCACGTGGGGCGTGGTGCGAGATGATTCTGCACGCTACCACCACCACTCGCCCTAGTGCTACTACTAGTACTACTAGTACCACTACTACTACTACTACTACGACTACTACTACTAATAATCATAATAATTATTTATTGGATCAGGAGAGTCGCAGCACCTCAGAATGTCAGCAGCCCGTACCATGGAGGCCCGCTGTGCCGCGTTTATTTATGGTGATTTTGGGACGGTGTAATAAACACGATAAAATGACCCTATCATCGCTTTCACATTTCTTACAGTACATAAAATTTAGCGAATGTATATTAAAGTGGGAATTTGGCGGCCGAGGGTGTTAACGCAGCGCAGCATGGAGCACCGGTATAATCATCACCCCTGCCCGTTTTGATCTAAATGAGCATGATATTGGCGTGCGGTCGTGTATCACTACTGCATGATACACGTTAAAGACCCCAGGTTATAAGTCGTACTGCACTAGCTAAATTTCGCTTCTACAGTGATTAACAACATAGCCATATTCTGGCAAACTAAACTCCTGCTGGATAAACAACTAACGACTGATTGTTCTTTAAATTTTCATTAAAAACAAATAGAAAGATTCAACGTTGTGCCAGCCAGTCAGAGAATATAGATTGATGCACGTGGACAACTATCGAGAATGTTGTCTTCGTTGATTCTTGAGGATGCTCGTATACGTTTTGCATGTTATATCTCTCACTTTTCTTCGTGATTTAATTATTTATGTGATGCTAACAATGAAAAAACACGTTTTTTGTGTTTTTCTTCTGTTGCATGAAACATATACACCTTTAAAAAAAGCCAATCTTCGTGAAACATTTCTAACGCTGTTTCTTGAGCTGGCTTCCTTCTTTATTCTGCGGTCTTTAAATACAGTATGTACATTAACGCTTTGACCCCGCTTGAGACGGTCAACAAAAATCGGTTTTTCGACGTATCGCGGTGCGATCTACTACAGATGTACAGCTGAGTGGTGGAAGTTTGGAATGAAACTTTTAACCGCAAAATTTGCTTTCAATTAAAAAAAGTGTTTCGGGCAATTTATGGCAGCCTTCGCAGACGTTGCGTGCCTTCTGCTGAATGCCGACAACATATATGTCGGGAGCAGCGAGGCCACTCCGCACCGAGCTTAGCAGACGTTCTTCCGAACAGCGCGGTGCGTGCCTCTGTAATGTGCGACTGTCAAGTTGCGGTAATCGTTTAAATATACTAAATAAGAAAAGTGATAGTTAAATCCTTCAAAGCCGCTAATGTTTGCTCGAAGTGGGTTGAATGAGGCACCAGATTCTCTCGTACTTCACGTTGCGCCATCTGTCGGCAGCACTTACAGGTCGGCGAGCAGTGTTATGGCACCACATCGTTTGTGAGTGCCCCGTGGCTCTAAGTGCCTCGAGACTCCCCGAAACGGGTTTTTCTCTTCTATTTTTTTAACCTGATAAGTTCAGTAATTTATATTCTCACTCCAAGCATCTAACACCTATCCCCACCTCTGCAGTAAATCACAAAGGGCTATGTTAAGAAATTGAATTTGGCGGTCCTCATAAATTGGGTTTGAAGCATTAGTGTACATGCGGTACCACCTTCCTGAGAGCTATATTTATCTGTTGCTTATCCTGGCTTTTGATATCATGCTAAAACATGGCCATTTATGATATAAAGTTCACTAAGGCACAAGTACGTCAAAAATTATCTTCTGAAAATCACGTACTTAGGAAAACCTGCCGGCGACATGTTTCATAAACCGCGAGCCTATCAGCGAAATATGAAGAGCCACAGAACTGTAGAGACGGATTGCAGTTCATATCCAATTCAGATTACTTCTCAGGATACTCTTTGGAGTAAATAGAGAAGGCAGTTAGAGTGGAAGGCAGGGGGATGGGTTATAATAATATATGCAACCGACTACAACACTTCTAAGAAACATGGTTTTAACCATCACTAACCTCGTGACACACAGACCCACACAAAAACGTCGTAAGCAAAAAAAAAAGAAAAACACCATTGGAGGACATCATAAGTAGAAGTACCGCTCATTGTGTGCCCAGGGAAGGAAACGTTGTCGGGCATCGTCCATGAGTCGGAAGATTCAGTCCAGTGTCCGATAGGGGTCCGCGGCCGTATCTAGAGAAGCACATTTCCGCTTTCTATCATAGTGTCCAGTGCATACACAAACGAGCCTTCAATCAGTGCATCGTTTGCTCGGACAAAGACGGCATCTTTTGTCAGGGAGCTTCTTCCGCAATCATTCTCTGAAACACATCACGCGTATATAGCTACTGGGCCCACTGCCTCACGATAAGAGAAGGGGTAGCGAAGGCTCCACGAAACGACGGCGCGCGTGTGTCTGCCTTATCGGAAGAAAGAAGCCTCCTATAATATCAGCCTTTTCTGAGCGAGTAGAACGTCCTCCTTGTAATATTCATTGCTTGAGCGGATTTCATTTGAATCCATCTGAGCACCGCTGTCTGAGGCTTTTGTTGATAGAGCGTATGCTTGTATGTTTGTGCGTGCGTGTATACATTTTAGTCGGGTTGAGCGAGGCACTGGGGCGGTAATATTTCGCTGTCCCGGAAACGACACGCGAACAGCGTTCCTTGCGTCTACTGTCGCTTTATTTCTTCTATCTCTTAGATTCACTGAAACTTCTTTGACAAGAAGATGCAGCTAGATCCTCCGAGCTTGGAATCCCTCATCAGCCGTATCGCCACCGCCGCTTCGTCTTTCCCTGAAAGATTCCCCTTTATCCGCGTCGCTCCTCTTAAATCTGGGTCCTCTACCGAAAGCGAGCAAGAAAAGGCCGCCTCTTTTTTTACCTTCTTTAAATTGCGAACCTAAGCGGCCGTGATGATAAACGAAGACGTAACACTCTAGAAAGCAAAGCACCCCCCCTCTCTTACACCATGTGCCGTGTGCTTGTTGGTCTTTCTCTTTTCACTTTCGGTGTCGCTTTTACATTGAAGATTCGCAGCAGTCGGTCGTTGCTTCAATCGCTCCACGTGAAGATGAAGCAATTGTTCGCTGTTTTTACCCTCCTTTTGTTTTGTACTAGAGGGTGAAACAGATTCTCCTAAAAGCCCGGCTTACAAGTCCACCACTTCCGGATCTCGGAATGAACGCCTCAAGGGGCCCAGTAGACTCGGGTTTGTTTCGGCGAGCTTTTTGGGAGGAACCGCTTTCTGTGCTTTGCGAAACGCAATAACGCCGGGGCGTCTGGAGAATGACGTTGAAGTCAAGGGAATACATTTGTTCTCCTTTTACGTTGCAAACGAAATAATAATAGTCACATCTTTAAGGTTTCTTGTAACGCACGCAATGCTGGATTAAGCCTGGAACATTATGATATTCCTGTGGTGATTAGTAATATGCCGAATGTGTTCCGCATAGTATCAACATAAAACCTTTTACCTTAGTATCGTAAGCCTCGAAGTGGGGTGGTTTATATAATTTAATCGCTATTGTGTAAGGCGACCCGTGCCACTAGCACTCATAGGTTATAGAAAAGTTTCATACAAACATACTAAAGGAACTAAACGCAAGAATATAATTTTTTTTAATTAAAATGCGAAAACAAATTTAAAGTTTGCAAGGGTAATTTTTCGTCAACTGTAAAACAGGACCAGTTTTAGTTTTTGCAATACAATACGTTGCCGAAAGTATTTAAAAAAATATAGAGGGCAAAATTAAAAAAATAAATAAAAATACACTAGCTCAAGGGTGCCTTTCTGACGGTCATCAGCTAATGGTTAAAAAGCGCAACAGGACAACGGACAGCGAGGAAGATACAAACACAGTGCTACTTACAACTGAACATTATTATCGTTGTCCCTCAATATATATACCGGTGCCAACAAAAACCAAGCTAAGAGAAATTTACAAATACACATTGTTAAAAGGCTAAAATTGTGACATCACTCACCGCACCATCTCAGACTAGTCATCCCTGGTTGAGGAACAGCATTTCTTTATCCGACAACGATACAGAAGGTGCGCTGACACCACTGCAGCCCCAGTCTACCAATTTCTTGGGCATCAAGTATTTCTCGAGTGATTTTGTTTTTGTTTTGGTTTAAAACAGCACAGTCAGCAAAGAGTGGAGTGCAGCCACAATCTCAGTAGTTCACACCGAGGTACCCTGATATGACGCTATCTACGTTGTATTGGTGCTCCCTCAACCGTTCATTCAGGCAACGGCCCATCTGACCAACACCACCTAGAGCTAAGGCCGTAGCGCTTCCCTCTCTCCCTTGACGGAGCGTCTGCAGGAGTAGGCTGAACTGGTAGTGCGCTTCTTCGCAAGGCTCCCCTTCATAGTTGGCTTCTTTGCAATGCACGTTCTCTTTTACTTTCCCTCTCCCCCTTCGTCCGAGGCAAAGCCCCCCCAAAAAAAAAAAGGAAAAACAAAAAAAGCACGCGGCGCTACTGGCGTTACGGCGTCGCGTTTTTCGCAACGGTCGTCCGTCGCGTTCGTTTCTTCGACGGCTTTGTTGAGCTACTCCTGCGGGTTGGGTCACGTGACAATGAGGTGAGAGGAACACAAGAAGAACGCTAGACGCGAGTAGGTTTTTGGACGTCGAGGGTCGAAAGTTCAACTCTCGAGTGAGATCCAACACATTTTGGAATACAACACCGTCGCCCGCCGTCTCGTGTGTTCGTGGCTGTGCGATTGTCAGTGCTGTCATTCCGTACTGATGTTGTATATCCGCGCTTTGGCGGAAAACTGGATGTGAAAGTGTCCATATTTGAGTTTCTGCAAGGATGACTACGAAAGCGTGGACTACAGCGAAGCGACGGGAAGATCTCGCTCTTTGACGGCATGGCAGGGTGAGAACTTTTCAATTTTTATGATCGTGGGTTCGTTTTTTGTTTTTACTTTTCGCTGAATGCATACTTAAAAGTCATTTGGTTGTGGCCTGGAAGCAACATATTCAAATGCTGACCTTGTCGCTACTTGTAGGCGCAGAACTAAATAAAAATGACTTGATTTATGAGTTCAGGTTGGAATGGTTTTCGCAAGGTATGCAAGTGATAGATTATCATACCATGACTGCAACCAACAAATCAATGTAAAAAAAAAAAGTACATCGTGTCGTTTTCGCGTATCGTCATCGGAGCGCAGGAATTATCCACTACAAGTCCCGAGTAAGACCTATATTTTAGCGGGTCTTTGAGCTGTAGTTTGGAGGGCACGCAAGCCGGAATATGGTTCATTGACCAGTTTACTTATCCATACAACAGAGGCATGTATTAAAATTTAGCTGGAGCCCCTTCAGGCTCCCCAAGGAATCCCACCACAAACCAGGTGTCTCTATGGAGTATATTCCTATTATTATTAATATAAATGTTATTATTGTCTGTACCTGGTTTTATAAGCTCGTCCAATAAGCATTATTATTATTATTATATTATTATTATTAGTATTATACCGCATTCGGCATTCAGTACATCAAATTGAAAAATAATTTTGATGTTCGTGATCCAATATACCAGATCAAAAGAATGCCAGTGTTTTCCCTCAAATACGGCACCGCTTCAGCTGCTCTTTAAAGAAGGGCATTCTTCTTCTTTTTTTGTATTTTTATAACCATTTTCGATTACATTACCTTTCTTTGGATTAATATGATTTCCTCATTCGTTCTATTTCTGCAGAAGCGGTCAAATACACATCCCGGATACTGCTTTGATGAACTCGTGCTGCTGTACGGCCTCCATGGGACGAGCTGAAAACTGACAGCTTAGAAGATAGCTTCGGAATGTATGGGAAACTGGCTTGCTTCTAATATCATGTGTCTACAAGGCACATTTACGACGGTGAAAACAAAATACTGCTGGGGAGCACGCTGTCAACGATCACTACAGCTAGCAAGAATGGAAACTGGGAAGATTTTCACAAGCGAGCGGATTCTTGACGCCCTACCTGCAACGTGATATACCTACAATGTGGCCCTGGGCTGTAAAAAATAAGACCCAAACTCCCGGCCCTGGGCTATGTGGCCAGCCGTGCAGTCTAAACCACCTTGAAAAACCAGAGGGGCGAAAAATGCAAGGCCGCGTCGACAGCACGAAACAAGTTGGCTACAGTTTGCTCGCACAGGAAGACTATGCTCTCGCAATGAAACTCGTTATAGAAGGGCTTGTTTTCCCTGGTGTAAATGCTGTAGAACACAACTATGTTGTTCACCAATTGGTGATGGCCAGCCAGCGCCGACTTGTTACATATCTCATAATGGAACTACTCGCCAAAAAGAGACTTCCGACTTCGACGCCTGTGAAAATTAACATACGAGTGAGCTCATTTCGAAACCCGTGTTGTTGACACAAGAAAGCGCGCACAAGCGTTTTCTTGTGAAATTTTTGCAGCAAGATGAATGTTCGCATTAACGCCAAGAATGCCAAACAAAAGAAACGGAAAGCTGAAACTCTGCAATCAAAGACACTTACTGCCAACCGTCACTGATGTCAGGAAGCGAACTTGGACCAAGGAACAGTATGTCTGATGCCTGTGATGATGAACCCATTGTGAGTTCGAGTTGAAGCATGTGTTGGACTGTAGTGAAAACATTCAACTGAGAAACCTTTGTTGCAAGATGTCAACAATACTGTGGGTGCCAGTGCAACATCTAAGCAAAGAAGCTAAGGAATTAGGGCTAAATAAATTAGTTCCTGCCCGGCCAGCAAGGTGCTTACGCTTCGTCCTCATGCCAAGGCATCTGCTCTATGAAGTCGGTGCAGCTGTGTGTGTGTGTGTGTGTGTGTGCAGATAGTCGGTGTCTTTGTAGCAGTCTCTTGGGTATTCTTGTGGTGCTACAGCGTAAATGCCGACATGCTGCACAGATATTGTGTGTCTCGGTGTCACAAAATCTACAGCATCTAAGGTGCATGTGTATAATTTTTTTCATGACGGATATTTGCAGAATTTATGGATACTGGGAGGCTCGTTTTGCAGTGTTCAAAGGTGAGCAATTTCTTATTTACGACTCCACTCTGTATTGTAAGTGCAAGCAATTTTGAATATGAAGCTCACATGCCCACTTCCGTTTCCGTACAAAACTTGTTTGTAGCCGCCCTGACGTACCTGTGTCGTTTCGCAGACTCGGTACTGCCGAAGTACAGTCTCCGGCAATATGAAAGACCCACTGGGAGCGCGTGGCCGAGGCGGTGGCTGGCGGGGCGCTGCGAGCGCTCCGGGCAACTCCATTCTGCTTCGAGGAAGGACGCTCGCTCGGGCTCAGCTAAAGCGCAACGCGCTTATCAGATTGAGCTGAGCCCCGAGTGAGCGTCCTCCCTCGAAGCAGAATGGAATTGCCCAGAATTGCCACTTTTTCCGCTAAATTTAGCAGAAAATGTGCGAGCGGACGTACGGACGGAAGAACGGAAGGACGGACAATATTTCGGGATTGTGGGGTTTGCGTTAAAAGCCATTTTATGCTTTGAAAGTTAATGCTTTTCTTAATGAAAAAGATTCGTGTGGTCGGTAAGCAGCCTGTTCCATAGTTCATGTTAAAATTGGAGGACGTTGAAAAAGATTATTTTTTATCTCGCTTCATCGATTTCGTTCCGATGGTGGACAGCCTTCAATAACCAGATTACCCCTGTAAGGCTTCTAGTTCGCTTAATGCAAGATCACGTATCTACATCTTCTTTTCGTTTATAAAACCGTCCCGGCCCGCCTACGCTCAAGCTTGGTGCTGCATTAACGATATTTTATATTTTTAGTATGAGATTCAACGCGAGACATGACTTCAAAACGTGCAAGACTCGCCAAGGCTTTACGACCTTGTGCGAGCGCAGCAAGGTATTTCGAAGTTTGGCAGTTTTTATTGATGGTGAACGACCTTTTTACGTACGCATCTTCTTCCAAACAGTACCCCTCGCTATCCTGAAACTGGCTGCTGATTTGTTAGAGTGGCTTCCTGGTTTGACGAGCGTACGTGAGACAAAACATACTATATTGCTGTACCTTGACACAGGACACTTCGTTTTAGGAGCACTTACCTTGATTTTGTTTTTACTGACATAGAATGTATTATCATTGACTACGTCGGACAAATGCCAGTGGCAAGGGTGCATGAATAGCGAGTTCAGGAAACAAAAGGGGTCGATTGTACTCTAGACTTAACTTGCGACTCCCATACTCTTTGTTGAGAATAAGGGAAATTGGTTGTTTAAGAGATAGCAATAAAACAACACTATAGAATATCTTAAACCTAAAAAAATCTTGCCTCCTTAAGGTATTATTAAGCGCCGTTCACACATATGCAACCGAGTAAGACCGAGAGAAACCAGACCGGTTTTTAAGCCTCTTGCGACGTCTTAGGACCTGCTCCACTGCAGCGCATCCGGTCCTAAGACGTCACAAGAGGCTTAAAAACCGGTCTGGTCTCTTTGGGTCTTACTCGGTTGCATATCTGTGAACGGCGCTTTAGACTGTCAAGTTACATTTTACTAAACTGAACTACAGCAACATGACCCAGAATTCGAGGTATGCAAAACCAAGGAAGGGAACGAATGAACTTTTTTTTTTCAGGACTGCGAAAACATATGAGTTTAGATTTTGCGGCGTTAACAGTTATTTTATTCATTTGAAACCAGTTCCTGAAAGAAGAGGCGTTTTGTTTAAATAAATGTTCGGCATAATCTCTATGGGTGTGAGAAGAAAAGATCACAGTGTCATCCGCATTCTGAAAAAGTTTACAGGTCACAACTTTAAAAATATCAGTAACAACCAGGTTAAAAGAGAATCGGAGATAAGACAGAATTCCCTTGCTACTCTTGTCTTAAAAGTAACCTTGGTACTATAAAAATACCTAAAAAATACAAAATGCGAACGATATCACAAAAAAATGTTCACAAAAATGGCCAAAGGTCTCCTAAATCCTTTTCGATAAATCTTTCTAAGCTTTAGGAAACAAATTTCCTAATTCACCGAATCCAGCGCTTTCGCAAAAGCAAGGAAAAGCGCACAATCACAAGAGTGGTTATCAAAAGATTAATTCAAATAACCAGCAAACACATCCAGCAAAAACGACGCAACGCCCCAAAAACAAATTGATACTGAGATTAAGACAAAATACTGCGTTAATCAGGAAAACTAGTCATGCCGAAAAAAAAGTGTTTTTCAACGATTTCTGCAATACACGGATGTATCGAAATCGGTCGACACGAGGAAAACGGATTACGCTTGTCACCACTGTAGATCGGTATTACAAACGCAATTTTCAGATGCTCGGGCATAAATCAAGAAGGAAATATTTCATTTATCAGACAAAAACGCACGCCTTCCAGTGACTCAAAATTATCTCAAAGAATTATCAAGATTATCACTGATATGCCATCTATTTCGGAGACCTATTACTTTTGAAACCGAATACGATAGCACGTAACTCAGCGCGTGAGACTGTTGGTCGGAAAGCCGAAGACGCATTTGCGCTCCGGTTATCGGCCTTGTTCGCCCTATGCTTGGGCTATCGCCTGTAGGAAAAACGAAGCAGTTGTTAAAAGAATTTGCACATGATTCGAAGTCGGGACAGGAATGTTTTCCCAGCAGTTTTTGGACTCTGTTTCTACAGCATCACCGAAGCTCATTATTTACTGATCAAGTCTCGTTTGAACTGAAACGAGCTTTAGATATTTTATCCGAGTAGTCGTTTGTTTGTTTGTTTGTTTGTTTGTTTGCGGAGCGGATAAGCTCATTTACCTTATTTCGTTAAACCTTAAATGACGCTTGCAGTCTCACATTAGTAGGCAACCGTATACAACGCTCCCACAAAAAGATAGTTTGTATGTATTCCACCAAGTGTATCGTCATAAGCCACTTTAGTTCAGGCCTTCGTTCTTTTACCATAATGGTTGTACTACAGGATTGACTAAATGATTTCAAAATTGATACAAGATTACGATCTAATTCTGAAGACGGTACTTCACCCAGAAAGAACGTTTTATCATAAGAAGAAACAAAGTGATGAAACATAGCGCGATCAATAATATCTATAAACACTCACTGTGCCTTGAGTGGCTGCCGCGGATTTAATAGAGAAAACTGAGTACAACAATATAGTGATCAATTAATTTACGGTTCATTACACAATACTTAACTGAATTATTCAGAATTCTTGCGTTCTATAGATACACAGTGAGGTTAATTTATCCTTGATAAATTCTTCCATCGTTGGCGCGAGTGTAATGTTCTCAATGCAATAGCTTGCATCTCTAATTTGAAATAGTCACAACCTAATTGAGACTAACCTTTTAAGTGTCAATATTTAAAGTATTTAACCATGCTGATACTTGTTAGGGAAATTTGAAATTTAAGCTTTCACTCAATTCGTCTAGACAAGCAGTAACATTTTTGTTTAAAAGGCCGATAAATAGCTAGTAAAGACACAACATACTGCTATTTGCTATATTCAAAAGATAGTGCCTCAACATATTTAAACAATACACGAACATCGGCGACTTCCAATTGTTCATTATAAAAACACCAATACCACACCTCCCCGAGGTGTGGTGATTGGGTAATAGCATACTATATTGGTAATAGCATACCTATACTTTGGTAATAGCATACCTATACTTTGGTAATCGCATACCTATACTCGGGGACAACTTTTCTTGGCAATGCACTCGAAGGTACCGGCACACGTACCCTCTCCCATTTTGAACGCTGGTCAAAGCTGTGCGCGCGATCTCCTCCTCTCCTTGAAAAGGCCAAGAAAATTTGTTTCCGAGTATGGGTAAAAATAATTTAGAGAGTGAGAGGAGAGATTATTTCTCATGACCTTCATAAATGTGGTCAGCTCATCACGTGTCACTTGTTCTTTGTCCTACAGGCCGCTCATCGTCTTAACAATACTTCCCAGTAAAACAACCATGGAATTTATAATTATGCGAGTACGCTGCTTCTCTCTATTATTCGTTAAATAGTTTGCTAATATCCACGAGTCGGTGATACCCATAAAATGAATTATTTATGGTGGCATTCCCAAGAGATTTATTGTACTAAGGTTAGGATGTAAACAAAAAGATAAAATCTAGAGAAAATGTCTACGGCCTTTCGAGAAACATATTTATATATTTTTGTTTGCTTACCCTTACTTGACGCCACTGCTTGGAAATCGCGCAAGAACCTCGTTCTTTTTCGGCCATTCCCAATCTGCCCCGTTCTGGCCCGTTCATTCAGACAAGCGTACACTCTCCCGAGCTACGTTCTCTCACCGACATCTCGCTCCGTTATAAACTGAAGTTGTCCCTCCTGGCTTTCCGTCTCGTTAGGTATTCGAAAGAGCGTGTGACATCCGCACAAAGCGGACTTCCAGATAAGGTAATTTATCTTCTGATTTTGGAAGCGTGACTAGGCGCGCACCCATGCCTACGCATTCCGTTTTGCTCATCGTTGCCTGTCCTTTATTTGTTGTGGGTATAGATCTTTCTTTTTTCTTTTCTTTTTGAGCTTCGTTTCACATGTTTGTTTTTTTTTAAGTATATTGTTTTCGTCGTGCCTTTGTCTGCGTTAGACACTCATGCGGGACCGTGCTCCTCTTGGTGCGGGGAAGACCTGACGTATCTTCGGCAAGGGCCGTTTTTTTGTTACGTCGTGGAGTTTCTTGCAAAAAGTATGCTTCACCATTGTGGTGCTCCGTGGGGCTGCTTTCCACGATGAGAGCAGAGCAGCCTACGAAAAGTGATAGAGTCCACAACACAAGATTGTCTCTCAGTTTTCGTTTCATCATTGCTGTTATTCCCAGACCGAGACGTCCTCTCTTTAAAGACTACCTTTGTGGGGCAAATCTTATAATAAAGAGCGTAATATAAGCGACTACCACCAGCACCACCGGCACCAAATGCTCACCGCATGCGTTCGCAATATGATTATCGCAGGGATTCTTAGCCTATGCTAATCGTTTTTTACGCCTTCGGAATGTCGTTTTTCTTTGCGTGAAATAGAAGTGGAAGTACTTTCTACATTATGAAGATTGATAGATTTTTTCGCACCGTAAAAGTACTTTTGACTGAAAGCAGTAATTAAAATTAGAAAAATTGTACGGGTTAATAGAAAAGTAAAAATAAATAAACACTATATAGACATTCATTCTGCTTTTTTGTGAACAAACAAAATTTTATGGTTTTTATGCATGTAGAATTCATGCATAAAACCTCTGCTCAAGGTAACATGTTATCTGCTTTGTCTAACGCATAAGTCAGTAACTTAAATTCGCCTTTCTTTCAGCCAACACAAAAATATCGGTTTCATACAACAGTACTGGTTAGAATTGCTCATTTTTGTTTTTGCCTTTGCCAGTAGTGCGAATGCCATAAACAATTACACTCTTCTCTGCCATCCGCTTTCATCCGTGCAGTTAAGATGTGAATCATAAAATATACAAAGTGGAACATTGCCTTAGGCGCAGTTTTATAACAGGATGGCGTAAATAGAGAGACTGACTAGAATAATACAATTTCCGTCCAACCAGGGAAGACTTCCCCTGAACTTTTGACATTGGCGAGACGAGTGTCAAGGCGGGCCCCAGAGTCGGATGTACACATATGCATCTCGGAGGGCACATATGTTCTGCAGCAGTGTCAACCTACGTTAGGTAATCTCCCCTGAAAACTACAATCACATTCCTCAAAAGCAATGCTTTGTCACTACTTCCAGCTGACAAAGAAGGAGGGTTCGCAGTATTATCAAAGGGTATGTTCATGTCGAAGGCGTCAGAGGTGCCTGAGTACACGTCCTTGCGGCGTAATGACGTAACGTTGGCGAAAAGAAGAATCGAGGCACGGGCAATGTGCAAACGACTAAACTTGGAGGTCTCGCCCTAGGGATAAACAAGAGAAAAAAATGACCGCATTTCCACGTGGTGAATGATGTTGATTGGGGCGAAGCTCTGGTGGTGCTGATGATACTGATTTTGTTCATAGGTAGTGCTGATGGTGCTGATTTTTTTATTGCTCATGGGTAGTGCTGAGTTCCGGGTTGCGTTTCGACTTCATTATTACTGCTTTATGGTAGGTGAAATGCAGAGGTTCTTCTAGCGGATCAGCTTGGATCCGCTAGAGGCCGTGGGAACGCATCTCCACCACTTAAGTCAACGGTCCATGACAGAAAGAGAATGTGTGGTATAGAACGTGGTTATATACGCATTTGAGCATTTGACCGCAGCGCCCTCTCGTCTATAAACGTTAAGCCAATGCATGCAAAGTTTAACGCGATTATATACGCATTTTACCGCAGCGTCCTCTCCTGTATAGACGTTGAGCAGCTACATGCAACGTTTCATCCATGACATCCCCAGCTCTTGAGTTACTACCACATCTCAGAGCCCCCTACTCATCCCGCAGTCGTGGCCGAGTGGTTAAGGCGATGGACTAGAAATCCATTGGGGTCTCCCCGCAAAGGTTCGAATCCTGTCGTCTGCGTAAACATTTTTTTCTTTTTTTTAAGAAGACATGGTACGGCAATCGATGTGAGCACGGAAGCCGGACGGACAAGGTTAGACCCTAAGGAGCTTCGCCCCTAAAAGCTGAGTTTGAACCTCTTTTTTCTGCCAAAACACACAAGCCAAACTGCCCACTGCGAATTATAGTCTCGGAAAGTGAAACCTGGAAGAAGGCTCTAGCCGGATTCCTGCAGGCGAAGTTAAATTTACTGACTATTGATGACCTTTTGTGGATTGAGAGCTCGGATGATGTGATAGATGCGTTGGTAGGTCTTCCCAAAAAAATCTTGGGTTACTCTGTTGACATTAGGGATCTATAGTACTCGGTCCCCCAGAATGAGTTGTTGTCTTGTGTAGAAGACACGATCGACAAGCATGGTGTTTGGGATTTCAGAAGAAGGCGGGCTCAGTGTTGACTCTTTCCTGGAACTTCTAGAATTTTATATAAAATCAACATTCGCTACTTGGGAAGAAGGCATTTTTATTCATAAGACTGGAGTGTGTATTGCATCTTGTATATCTACGGTACTTAGCGATATTTTTCTGGCGGCTCTTGATAGAATCTTGTTCAACAAGCTTGAAAGAATAGGGGTGGTACATATTTTAAGATTTGTACATGATTTTCTGGTTCTCCTTGACTGCAGACAGAATGTATTCGATTAAGTGCTGTCTGTGACCCTGTCCATTTTCAGTGACTGTCTAAAACCCCCGGTAGTAAAACATTAAGCTCCTGCGGGGGTGTCTATTCAATTCTTGGACCTGAGGCTTGACATTAAACCGAGGCACGTATGCTGGTCTTACGAGCCTAGGCGAAACATGCCATTACTGCCATATGCATCGGCACACTTGAAACTCGAAAAGAGGGAATCATTAATCTCTGTTTCGGTACCAATTTAGCAAAGTCCTGCTCTCACAAGTTCAAGGAAAGCTTTAATAATCAGGCACTAAGACTGAAGTATGCAGAGTATCCGGTCACCAGTTCTATCAGCGGTAGCCGAGAACAACCTCAAGAAGTTAAAGAATAAAAATAGTGACTGAATAATAGTCTTTAAGAAAAAAAGGAAAAGTCGTGGTAATACCAAACTTGCATAATGTATGCCAGAACCTTAAAAGAAGAGACTTGCACGCGGTGGTTAACGTCGTTTTTCTAGCCCCTGAGAAGTTAGCTCTCCTCTGTAACAAAATAAACTCCAATTCGAATACGACAGGCGGACGCAGCTGCCTGAAGAAGCACAAAACATGCTTCGTTGAGTGTGTACAAAAGGTTCTTTATTCCGTCCAATTATCGTGTGGGCGTCACTATGTGGGTCAGATAAACACCACCTAGAGGAGAAGGCCAGAACACGCCTCGTGTGACGTCACGGCAGCAGGCTGACGTGCGCCGCGCTATGAAGCTGAGCTGAAGGCTTCGCGCGTAGCTTTGACGTCGTAGAAACGCGGGTTTTTGCACTATTTATTTTTTATGAGCTAACATGAGAGCTGCGAACGCCGAGTGATTTAAAGAACAAACTTTAGAACGCCAGGAAATTATTATAACCTACAATTATTGTAGGGAAATACAAGAAAGTGATATCTTTCTTGTATTTCACTACAAATATTTACGGATATTTTATTTTTTTAAGCAATACACTGGATGGTGTAATTATCTTTGAACGACATGGGAGTTGTATAAAAAATAATTCCTATGAAATGGCAATAATCGAAGAAGTGGGACCAGATAAAATGAACTACAGTAGCAATCGGGTAAATAATGCAGAAGCATTCATTTCATTTTATTCACCTCAAAGGCAAAGACAAAAATTCGAACATCAAAAATAGACACCAACAAGTAAAAACCCTACACATTCACACACACAAAAAACACGCTTATTAGCATGGTATTGTTATGATGCAGTTTTACAAATCAAGGTTTAGAGTTACACAAATTGATGCTCTTGTTTTTAAGTGAAATGGGATATCGCTCAGTTACAATATGGTCGGGTAGTTTGTTCCAGTCAGAAATGCATTAGAAGGAATTGGGCGGGGGGGGGTGGAGGTAGTGTGCCATGCCCCACGCGTTGTATATTTTTCCGCCATTCAGCAGGTAAACTCCATGGTTGAATAGGTCACGTCTATTTCCCCAGCTAAATTTAGCGGGGAAACTGGATTGTTGTCTCGCTCACAGGACATGATTTGTCTCGCTAAATATTGCGGGTAACGTAATTGGCGTATAGGTCTCCTGACGACATTCTCCCGTGAAATTTAGCACGCAAACTAGAGTAATCAGGAGTTTTCGTGGATCGTTTCCGCCGTCACGCAGCGCTCTCCGCAACCCTCTACGGTACCCGAAACTCCACAGTCAAGGCTATCGGCGCGCAGGCGCAGTAGCGGCTTCTTCGTCGCGGTGGGCTTAACGGAGGGCGAAACCCGGTCTACGAAAACTCCCGACAGGTTTGGCCGCAAGACGTGAATTTCACCACTGAATTTTGTAGGAAAACTGTTTTGACGTATTGGGCACGTGCCGTCAATTTCCCCAGAGTACATAGGTCAGTTGACGCCAGGGGAAGTCACGCAGCGCAGAATTTCCTGCTAAATTTAGTGGAAAATGCATGAATGGACAGATTGAAGGACAGCATTTTGGGATTGGGGGGGGGGGGTAGCGTTAAAAAGCATTTTATGCTTTAAAATAATGCAATGATCACTCGCGTGGAATCGACGTGCGTGTGATAGCGACTGGTCACGCTCGACGGCTGCGGACTTTAAAGGCATTTATTTTGTGGAGATGCGCCAAATCAAAGTTGTGTAGTACATTGCACACTACTGCATCTTTCGTAACCACCGGATGCTCAGAACACCACATAATACTGATTGAATTACTCTACACGCGAAATATGGCGGAGATACTGTCCTATACAAGGTTGCATAGAGTACTCGAACCGGAAAAGATCTCTGGCCCGAGTCGAGGCGGCTGGAAGTGCCCGGAATACCACGTATAGATGAGTATTTTTTGTGCCCTGAAAGTAAGCAATGGGTTTTAATCTGCCTAGAGGTTGAACATATAGCGTAATATTTGCACTCACATGGCTCTATAAAACCTAAAATAGATGACAATATGTCAGACCTTCTCTTTCGGAGGGTTTTACTTCATCTGTTATTTTTGTTCTCTAACTCGCAGGCTAAGTCTTAGTCTAGTGTCACACAATTAGGCAGCATATATACAGTTTTGCAGCCGGATAGCCTCACGCAATTGCAGTAATGATCTCTGAGTCACAATTTCTGACATGTCCGTTAAAGCACTGAGACACAATTTTTTAATAAATGCAATTTCTTGATGGGAAGAGCAGAACGAGAGAAACATCATAGGAAATCGTTACTATAAATTAAACGGAACGTAGAAATGCAAGTGCTACAGTAAACGATACCGAAGATAAATGCTTTTGAAGACACAGAAAAATGGATGGTGAAATAATGTCCACCATTCTGAGCTCTTGAAAGTATTAAATTAAAAAAAAAATATTACTGTCGAACTACACAAAAAGATAATCCCATTATCACAGTGTCAGCTGACTTAGGCTTTCTAGGTGAAATTACTGTTCGTCGAGACTTAAAAGGCACAAAGTAAGCTCAAAGCAAACCAGCCAATACTAAATATATAAAATAATTCTAGTGACCTCAAAGACCTGTCCATGCGTTTACTTATGCCCCAGTTCCTTGTAGGTAATTATAACCGTAAGCCTCCTCGAAGCGTAAAGTAATTGATTTTTAAGAATAAAAGAACCTTCGACTTAATCTTTTCCACTAAGCGCTTGCGGGCATATTCCGAGTTTGTACTACATTGAGCCGATGGCCGTCTATCGCCTCGGTGCTTCGCTTAGGAAAATCGAAGCGAGTTCAGGTGGACATAGAGGTTGAACTTTTAATTTTAGCTTGCGGTGATCGAAAAGAGCATGATGTGCGTCGCTCCGCTAATATTGTAACTTACTGAGCTCGACCCCTGATGTGCTCGTCCTAGTTAACTCTTTAGAGCGAGGAATGAAATGTAAAGAAAGAAAAAAAAAGAAACAGTACAGCCTACGGTTGCTGTGCGGTTTGCGAATGGCAAAAAGAAAAAAAAAGAAGAAACATGAAGTGCCTTTTTGTACTGGACGAATTCACAAACCTGGGCCAAACGTCAAAATAAATTAGACTACTTTAACTTGCAACGAAGTTTTTCGTATGCTGAGACTAAACATAGCGGACGGTGCTATATGCTACCACAACGGGAAGCTGACCACATTAGTTAAAAACGGCCTGATGCTCAGTTGTACATTAGCTAACTAAAAATACCTAATTACTGCAATTAGATGCAATTCAATGTAGAAATATTTTATACGTTCAAATAAATGTATAGTAACTGGAGTCGAATCTCATTTACATTTTACGGGTGACCTCAACTTGGTCAATAATATTTACTTCTTCAAACTTTCAAAGTTTCCAGGCGCATGCCATACCTTTTTAGCGCAATTTTTCTATTTTTCATGGTACCAGTACTTATATCGAAAGGCCAACAGTTTTCATTACTGAAGCTCGATTGACTAATTACTGAATTAACTTATTTCCAGCTAGTGACTTCTTGACTAGGATAATGTAAATACCCGTGCATATCTTTTGACACTTAAGGAGGAACTTTGGTAAATCTAAGTCTAATTTCGCCTGCCCCCCCCCCCTTTTCCCCTGCAAATTGATTATTTTTTGTTACCTTCAAGCAGATTCTGGTTACGTCACGTCTCCTATTAAAATATTGAGGACCGTACTTTCTTTTATCAGAAATCAAACAGAGAATAAAAAGCAAAGTCAAGGCACGCACACTGTGGTTGAATGGATTAGCTGGGGACAACATACAGAAAGAAATAACGAAACGCCGTAATGTGAATATATTAGCCCTACCTTGTTCCAGGGCCGTGTATAGAGAAAGTTTGGTCAATTGGAGGAACGGGCAGATCCAGGGAGTGCACCAGACGCAGATAGAGGGCTTGGCATGCTGTCTTGGCTAACCAGAAACCGAAGGGGATCCCCTAGGGTGGTAGCGACAAACAGTTTTAAATAGAGCATATTGGTTAAATGTAGTGACTCTTTATGGTTGAAAATAGGGTTCACTTGATGTTTCGAGTATGATCATGCAAAAACATGGAGAAAACGAATGTGCCGCTCGAACTCTGTTTTGCAGGCACTGTGTTTGACCGCTCGGACGGCAGATTCCCGGCCCCCGGTGCTTGGCGTACGGATTATGTACATCGTTCCACCGTTCCACTAGTCACGCTTTTCCATCATGATTTTGAAGGACCGTGATTGGAACATCACGTACACAATGTTTTCGGTCGCTAAGGTTTACTCCGACGCACTAATTTTGTTTCTCGCGAGCATCGCGAGGGTAATATTTTTGGCTTTTGTTTTTGGCCACGTTCGAATTTGTGAAGACGGCCTGCCAGGGCCCGTTTGGTCGAAGCTGGTTAACTCTAACCGTGGTTAGAAGTCAACCGCATTGCCCTACGAGGGGGAATTTCAGGTCACGTGACCGGCAGAGTAAGGACGGCGGGGAAACATGGCGGTGCCATGGTGAGTGAGCGCCGCTCGCTTTGGAACAAATATGTCGTTGTAGCTGCAAAATCAGTCGCGTTAGTCAGCAATGAATGGTGCATGAGGCTTCGTTTTGGCTTACCCCACTTAAATCGCAAAGTATGAGCAATGACCTCACCGCATTTTTAGATAGTCTTTCGATTCTGGCCATTCCTAAGCCTAAATGGACGCGATAATTGTCGGCATGAAAACGACTTTGGACAATGGATTGCCTTGACTCAATCGGCCGGGCTAAATTTCCCAAGCACCGAGGAACATGCTACGAGTGTAATTACACGCGCTGCGCGTGCTGGCGTCTGCAGTAGTAACTGCTCTAAAGCTAAAAGCCTAAAACAAATTTTGCCTTGCACGAGCGTTTGTCAAAGCCTTGTTATGACTATTTAATTAAAATATTTCATGAGGGGAAGGCCAGCGCGCGCGGATCGTAGAATTACACTTCCAGCGTTCTCCTCGATGCTTGGGTAATTTAGTAATATGTATATTTTCACTGGAGCACAGGTTTTTTTAAATTTACGATGGTGTTATATACAATCCTTACATGCTGGCCAACCCTGCTGCCGGTGTACTACCCACCTTTCACTGCCAATTTCTTCCTCATCGTTTCTAGGACTGAACTTCGTCGTCCTCTTTCGAACTTGAAACGAGCTTTCAACGAAGTTTGGCTTCACTTTAAACAGCCAAACATTTAGAAATTTTACAAACAACGGTTAATTTAGTTTTACCTTACCCAATATCTGTACCACGAGCAACAAGAAATGTTTCTTAAGCTCAAATGTAGGCCGTGCTGCGTCGCGAAAACCCGGTTGTGCGCGTTGACGGGTCCCCCTTTTCGGGAACTTTTCCACGGACGCCACGTATATTCGCTACAACCAGTAGATGACACCAGCTACCACCCATAATAAAACACGGAGGTATCGTTCCTCCAGCCCTCGTCAAACTTCGCTAGGTGCTTGTAGGTTTCTAGTAGGGAAGGGTAAAGCGGGAAGGGGGGTTAAAGTTAACCGGCTTCGAGCAAACGGGCCCTGGAACACGCCCAGCTCGCTTTCGGCCAATGGCGTCTCCTCATTCGCCTCCCATACTTCCCAATGAATGGCCATACTCTCTGCATATACGGCTCTGCCTTGTCCTAGCAGTTCGTAATCATAACGTCAGCTGCACTCTGCTTTTAGGCGAAAGAAGACAATTATTGTTTTAATGCAAAACTTTAGTCTTGCTGAAGTTAAATTTTATTTAGCTTTGAAGAGAAGGACAAAACGTACCAATTTTGGAGAGCATTGTCCTAGTTGGCCGGTTTCCAAACAGCTGAGCTGCGAGCTGCGCCCTGGTCACGACGCAATTGTAAAAGAAAAACAACAGAACATCAACAACACATAAAAACAAAAGAAAATAGAACAGGTTGAAGAGAGGACTCCAAAACGCTACGAGCAGGCACCACCAACTCAGAAAGCTAAAAAAAAGCAAGAAAAAATAAAATAGATAATACACTCTAAGAAATGCCTGCGCGTATACTTACCCGAAAAACACTTGAAGAGCCGATCTCTGCGTTTTGTAGCGTGAGCTACACTGGCCGAGGTTGAGCAGTTTCGCGTGGCTCGAATAATGAGCCGTGCTCCGTGCTGCGCAAGCGCGAGGAGCAGTGACGTCACACGGCGCACAGCTGGCGCGCCGGAGACGCCGCCACCGCGGGCTCCGCCGCCACCGCGCACGCCTCGCCGGTCTGCGCAAGCGCGAGGAGCAGTGTCGTCACACGGTGCACAGCTGGCACGCCGGAGCCGCCACCGCCGCGGGCTCCGCCGCCACCGTGCGCGCCTCGCCGGTCTTCGCATTCCAGAGGAGTGACGTCATAGCCGCGACAGACGCGAGCAGACGCCGAGAGAAGCTATAGAGACGCTAGTTTACGCCCGTGGAGTGTACATGATGGAACGCTAGGACGCCGCTTCACGTTACCATTAAATGGTCGCGTCTCGCGGACGCTATTGGAAGCGCTTCTTTTGTGGTCGCGTCTCATGAACGCTACAGCTCCCCTGGCCGAGAGAAACAGACCTATAGCCATGGAGAAGGAGAGCGAAATTGCTCCTCAGCGGCGCAGAAGAGCGACGAAGCTTAACTCGGATCCCGAAGTAGTTGCCCGGCAATTAGCGGTTGACCATAGGAAGACCGAACAGAAGAAGGCTAAACGTGCTGCGGAGACATCGGAGCAAAGGGAGGAACGTCTAGCAAAGCGGCGTCGCTAGGAGGCTGAGCGACGTGCCCGACCATCTCAGCAGCAGCAACAACAAGACGCTGTCGATGACGTCAAGGCTCGCCGATTGACTGACTATATGGCGAAACTTAGCGAAAGCGCCAGTGCGACTCGGACCTTCGAGATGGACTTCGTAAACAATCCGTTTGGATATGTGTGCGACGTGTGTGAAAGACTGTGGCACATGAAAGACTTGACGCCGGTAAGTAGTGCCATGCGTGAAACGTTGAGTTTAGCGGCGCCGCCTACCCAGTGGGGAACCACCATTGATCTTGTGTATCAGAGACAGACAATCAATTCCAAATACTGCGTTGGGGCCATAGAGACGGCAGCGTGTTACTTCACTGACCACAGAGCCGTCTTTGTGGCAATAGAGAAGCAACCAGACGTTGAGTCAAAAAAATAAATATACATGTGTCACATAATGCGTATACCGTGTCTGTGTCATTGAAGCAGCAGTAAGCTTGATAATCAAGCTAATCCTAGACAACCAGGAAAGCTAAGAATAACCAGCTGAACCTTAGCTCACGCTACGTATATCCTGGCATAGCCGAGCTAAGCCACTGCAAATTCTTTCGAAATCTGCTCAGCAAATAATGAGGCGGAACATCTCTTTAGACCTCAGAATTAAGTCTGCTCTGTGGCATTACGCAATGCAAGCATGACGCTTCGCATTGCGTACTGCCACAGCGCACATCTGGTTTTAAGGTCCCAACGGATGTTCCGCCTCATCATTCGCTGAGCCGATTTTGTAGATCGCAGGGATTGGCCCTTTGAGAGCTTTGCGGGTAAGTGGACGCGCAGGCATTTCTTAGAGTGTACAAAGGGAGAACTTAGTGACGCCAACATGGCGTTGCGTCCTTGGAAGGCTGAGAACGGGGTTTGCGTTCGATACGTTCCTCATAAAAAAACTGTTCTGCATATAACAATTCTGTCTTCAGAAAGCACCCTACTCCTAAAACTAAACATATCGAATTGGTTAAACACGAAACGGCGCTAGAACATGCGGCCATTTCTTCTAGAGGTGACGAGAGTAGGCTATCTTTATGAAATAAATAAAGACTGAAAGAATAAACGTCGGTACGGATAGAACAGCACGAACATGTGCTCTTCTGTCCTTCCCATATTGATTGATTGATTGATTGAACATGTTTTATTAATGAAAAAGAAGTAAAACGCGTACGACTCTCTCTAATCAATTGTCCACTGACATCGGAGAGAGAAGGGGAGGGGGAATGGGGTGTGGATAGGTAGGGGGTTCCAGAAATGTCTCTAATCAGAAGGAGTCCTGGATATTTGCTGTCGCGACAGTCAAGTCAAGAAGCGAGTCACAAGTACTGGATATATGCGGTGCCGCGGTGCGCCACTCGGATGTATCCAGGCCCGAAGAATTATTATTTCAGTTTTATTTAACTATTTAACGTCGAACTAAGACTTATGAAATATATCTTCAATGTTTGGTGCACCAGCTTATGTGGAAAAAGCGAAAACTAATGTTCATGTACTCTGCTATAAACTTGGAAAATTCATTATTTACGGTGCCTTCTGAAATATAAAAACAGGACTGTGAACGATGGCGAAGGAATAAAATTTAAGCCATGACCTGATATTTTTACAAAAAAATAAATAGAGGGAAAACGATTAACGTAGTAAAATAACAAATGGACCGACAGTACAATGCGCTCGAATATTCGAATATAGTCGCTAAAAATGGGTAATCAAAATGACTAAATTGCTAAGCTTCAAGTATTCCCAAATACGCAGACATCCAAAAAGGAACCTCGAATGAACCTACCAAATATCAAGATGATAAAATCTATCAAGGCACGGGATAATGAATCATGTACGAGCACATGAATCAATTCGATCAGGTGGTTTGCTTTTATATATTGCACAAAAATGCAGATACGTCTTGCTCTCATGGAGCACGTCAAATAGCACATCATTGGGTTTATGTGTGTTCACCTTTGTTTCCTAAATTTACATTTTCTTTAGTCAGGTATAGTCGGAATGTACTGTGAACTCACTAGTAACCATTTTTTCACTCGGACCCTCAAACAGTCAAATCATACGATGCGTCACAATAATCGAGGATGGTTAGGGCGAAACATTAGAGTTACACACAAAATATAATATACACAGTCACTAGATCGGGCAAGAGCAGCAGAAAATGTTGCGTTTAAACCTAAGGTTCAAGTTTGAAGCAGAAGGTGGCACCGAAGTAAATTTAGAGTGTATTTTTATTCCCAAAAATAAACTACGCAAGGCCGAACTCTCATTCTCCCCCTAAATGTAGCGCTAGCGGTCCAGACCAGATGGCGACGTTTTAACACCAACCGTCATCAAGGCCCACGAATACATAAGGCTGATTGGCTCAAAAACACGAAACGGGCCCTATTTTCCCATTGAAAGTTTAACGAAAATGACTTCTAACTTTTGAATAAATAACGGTAGGCTCTGAAACTTTACTATTTGTTTCAGATTGATAGATTTATTTGGGGGACACCGATCGTTCAAAGAAGTAGTTCGTTTTTGCGGCAAAAACACAAAAAACATTGCAAAGTATTTTCGGAGACATGCTGTAGAGTACGCACAAAGAGGACGATGACACACCATCGCCTAGAAAATGAGTGTCTCTTCAATATATATGGAGGCCCTTCACCGTGTCAGAAGTTGAGAATGTCGTGTCAACACAAAACCGGGTTGTTGAAAAGGTTGCCGCAAGAATAAATTAAGCTTCATAAAAAATAAAGAAATAAATTCCTTGAGGTGGCAAGTTAGGGAAGGTAAATGTTTCTTTAAGGTATTTATGAAGAATTCTGAGACTAAGGTGCTGTTTGTTGTTTCGGATCCGTGTCAGGGATCTTCATAGTTATGTTCTAGCTGCGGCAGCTCGTTTTCACACTTAATTTCTTAAAAAAAATCTCTCGATGATAATCAGCAAAAGTTGCAGATCTATATCATATTCGATGTTGTTTTATCAAAAAAATTATTTGTTCCGTAAAACGTGTCTGGCTCGAGGCACGCGCTTGTTGGTTTTACGTAAGAGGTTTTTGGCTGATTTACATACATTGGTCTCTCCTCTTATTTTTCCGATTCGGGATATTCCGGAATTGACGCCGCTATAGGATAGATAGCTAGATATCGCTCTCGCTAATTTTACTGAAAAACTAAAGTCCTCATTTTATTTCGCTCATCATCGTAGAGAACCCCATTGAAAGCAAGCCTATTCATATTGCGATTAAACAAACGTTTGAACGCGGATATTTTCTGGGTTCTTACGCTCCCTTATGCTGTCTACAAACGCCTAAAAGAAAAAAAAACATGAGCTAAATTATAGCTTTTTTATATTGACAAAGCCTGGCAGATCGCCGCGAGAAGAGGCCGCCGAAATCGAAAAGGTAGAGCGGCAGGCAAGGGATGAGTGGAGAGCCTAAAGAAGAGCCGCGTGTCGGGCGCCCTGCTGCGGCGAGACGGTGAAACACACTTCTTCCGAGTCATGAAATGTTCGCTCGTGCTCCTGGCGTTCCTCGCGCTACCGCTTCTTTTCCGGTCAGGTTTGAAAACCATATTTCGTGTCCTCGCCGCTGTAAAACTGTGCGCTGATGTCCAGGTTTCCCGAGAAATGCTCTGTGCTACCAGATTCTCGCGTTCCAAATCTGCGACCGGGCACTCCATGCCTCCGTCGTCGAACTGCCAGGCTTTGTGAGTATAGAGGAGTCTATGGCTAAATACGTGAGAGGAACGTCTTCTTAACGTTCGAGAGATCGACCCCGAGACCGAAAGTTGTACGTATTTTTTTTTTCGTTTCTTTTACGCGCATAAACAGACACGGAAAGACGCTAGCATTCGGACGTGGTTCGTGCATGGTCGAATGCACGAACCACGTCCGAATGCTACAACGCTATGTTTTGTAGACACAGAAACCAACATTACACGTTCGCGTCTTGTGGACACTTTCGAGGCCCCTGGCCGAGTGCAACAGGCCTATGCAACGGCGTCTTGTGCAGATGAATACTTAGGCTGGTTGTTCCCTAACGAGAAGGATCGGTGCGAGCCACGAGCCAGGAAAATGTCACAGCAAAGGACGCGAAGGAACGATGCAGATGTTGAAGATGCGGGGTTCTGCCGGGCGCTGTTAGTGTGTTAGTAGGGATATGAAGTGAACGATAAGTGCCAAGGGAAAGGAGGGGAACGACGTTTCGACAAAATGGTCTTCCTCAGGTACACTAAAAGGGGAGATGACGGACCAGAATAATAATACCATATATACAAAAGGCATAGGTAACACGCGACAGACGTGACGTTGTGGAGTCAGAGAGGAGGAGGAAAAGTCAGCAAGTTGAAAGCGAGCAGGTAAGCTCCGTGCTTTTAAATACCTGGTTCTCATCGCATCCGACCGACCAACCACATGCGGCCACGACGCGATAAGGCTGGCCTTGCTAGAAGCTACATAAAGCAATACCGAACTGCAGTCAAGCCTTTGTGGACTTTGAAATGTATTGCTGTTGGACTTCCACCCCGATGACCAGTCTTCGTGATGCGTATTCCATGCGGCGATGCTCCGAGAAAGTGAGAAAGATGAGGAGGTGAGAGCGCGCGAAGACGTAAGAAAGCTGAGCTCAGTCTCGAATGATTAGTGCGAAGGCCTAAAGCTGAACGCGAGAGACAAACGCCGGACGCCTGCGTTCCGCGTTCCAACGCGTTCGACGAGTGGAGTAGAGACAAAGGCCGATATCTTCAGGTCTACACACTAATCATTCCACCCAGAGCGAGACATGTACAAGTTACCCCATAAAAGTAACTAAATACCGTTACCCGTTACTCGCTCCAAAAAGTAACTCAACCCGTTAATCGTCACTGATTCTCGAAAGGAACGCGTTACTTTACCCCCAAAGTGGCGAGTTACTTTTCTCGTTACTTTGACTACCAAATACACAACCTGCTTTCGTTTTATGGTTTTGGCTTGTTTCCTTTTCCGTAGTCGTTGCATTTAAGCACTAGCTCGCTCTCGAAGTTTTCGTCAGTTATGTTTCCCCGCTTCATTGAGAATACATCTCCGGCGACGCTGAAGAGTGGCTCTACTGACGGGCTCGTAGGAACGGCAGTGTAGTGATGCAGGACTCCCCTGCCTCTTTTTTTCTTTCTACTTCTAAAGTTTTAAGTTGACAATTGCTTGTGTGCCTTTCCGGGTTGGCAACCTCCGGGTTTACATTCTGTCTGTACACGATTCCAGGAGGTTAAACAACGTACTTAATTTTGTTCTCTGGGTGAATGTCATTCGCAGCAGTAGAGACCGACTGTCGTCTTCAGCAATAAACGCGGCTATACTGTCATACTGTTTAGTTGCTTGTCGGGTTGCCCACCTGCCTTTGTAGTATTGCGGAGCGCAAGTTCATCTGCTTGTTCCGGAGTCGTTGTGTCGATGTCAGAACAGCGAGCTTTGATTGGCTCTGGTCGAAGGATAGTGGGTCGACCTCAAAGCAAGCTGCCTTGAGGTCTACCCACTATCCTTCAATCATAGCCAATCAGAGCTCGGCGTTCTCACGCCACCACAACCCCCGCCATAGAAGCAGAAGTACTTAGGTCCCGCATTGACGCGTTCTAAGGTTAGAATTGAAACGAGGCTGTTTAAAGGTTCTTGTACACGTTACTCGCCACAAATAAGGAAATACCGTTGCTCGTTACTTGGTCTTAAGCGTAACTATGTAAGTTACTCGTTCCTTTTCTAATAAAGCAGCTAAATACGTTACCCGATAAAGAAAACGTAACTAGGTAGAAGTAACTCGTCACTAGTAACGCGTTAGGTACATGTCTGCCCAGAGAGCTCAGTGCTCTCCCGTCTTCGAGCGCACTGGTCTCGTCCTGTACCACAGATTCTCAGAGCATTGCCATGATTGCCATCGGCGAACTACTTCTGCCCGCACCTTCAGGTGTTGTCTACATTGTCGCAGGTAGTGCTAAAGAAAGACGAGGCTATACCCCAGCACAATGTTTACAAACAAACCAGCTTTGCCCAAACCAGGTGGGGACACCACGCGTGCGCAGAAACCGAATTAAATACTATACAACATATAGTATTTAATAATAAAACAGCACAGCATCCGCAGCGAAAACACGAACTAAAAAAAATACACAATTACAAAATAACCTTATAATCGTAGGAACTGCTAGAGGGGCTACGAAATAAACAAACGAGGAGCACAGTTCTTCTTCAGTCAGATGTCAATCTCTCTATATAGAAAAAAAGAGATTTTATTGACAAGTGGTCATGATTACGAGGTTTTTTTTTAGAGAAAGGTCGGACCCTTGCGAAAGAGGAAATACTAACGCGTATGTCAGTGGTCTGGGTTCTTTAGTGTTTGTGTGTTTTCTTTTTTTCAATGAGTCCGGGTTTTCTTTGTGCAAGCTAATTCATAACTAAAGAAATCAATAATCATGTCGCGGAAAACTTGAATACCGAAGCCGTAGAAAAAAGCAAATCAAACGCTAACTAAAAAAAATAAAAAATAAAAAAACAATTAGCGTAGGGAGTCCGGTTTTTCGTTTTGTTTTTGCTTTCTGTTTTTTCTTATTTAAATAAAATTGTCTGTTTTCAGTTAGCGCTTGCTCTGTCTACTTCTACCACTTCGGTCTTTGAGGTTTGCGAACTATTTATTGCTTACTTCACTTCTGAATTAGCTTGCACACATTGCAACTTTCATGCAGGTTTGGCTCTGTTACCGTGTTTTTCCTACCATAGTCCCCAGTCGGGGTATATATTCAGAAGAAGCAATTGTTTACTGAAGAAAAGGGTTTTCCTTAGATGCTTCGCGCCCGTTCCGTAGTGCTCACCCAGTGCCTAGTGCCCATCTGCTTCATAGTCCGCGCGTACAAAGGTCCCATAAACCTTGAAAAATGTCTCCTTTATTAGTTCACCAAGAAGATAGTGTTATATAAAATAATAATTAACGTAATTTGCAGATCCACAAACGCAGAACTACAAATTACGTTTCACCTCTCATAACGAACTACCTAAAAAAACACAAATAGAATTGGATATTCCGGACTTGTAGATAGCCCTCACCGCCTGAAATCTCAGTCTTGAAACATGTAGAGGCCCGGACTATATTCCGGAGAATACGGTACTCGTGAACTGACGGGTTCGCATGAAGAGGCTTTGGACCGACCCCAGAACAACCAGAAAATTCAAAAAAGCTTGTTATAAACACGCTAAATGGGAAAAAAATGAAATCATTGAAGAATTTTTGTCATACCCGCGCAGCATTTCTATTTTTTTTTTTTTTTGAGTGGGATTACGTTTTTTAGCGACCGGGAAACGGATGACGTTGAATAATAAATGAAAGCGATGTTTCGACCGATCGCTGGAGAACGTGAGCTCGGGGAAATTTGTGCACGTCAGAATACAACAAAATATTTGCGTTCTGTCGACTTTAGATGGAACTCCTGCCGTTCCTTTCTGCTCTGTCGATTGTTTCCCCGGATGATACCAAGAGCACCGAGCAGACAAGCTCTGCGCGTGATGTCATCATTAGAGAATACCCGAAACCGCCCTGAACGACCAGCAGGCTGAAGCTTACCGAGAGTTGCCGCAATTCCACCTGCCAGATATTCCACGCAGCGGCACTTCGGTGGATACAGGTATGTTGGGCCGGCGCAAAAGGCAATGGGCTACATAGTAGGTATGCAAGCGCGCTTTGTCGATCACATATAAGATGATTATGCGGAAACGCACTACCTTTTTGTAGGTGGTTATTATTTGAAACCCGTTGTCACTTCGACCTTCTGGTTTGGACGTTCTCACAAGGAGCATTCTCAAACCGTCCTTCTCGGTTGGGCCAGCCGCATTCGGTCCGTTTTCGTTACATCCTTCGCGTTTCATCCTGCAAGAAAAAAAATTAGTGCTTGCATTTCGAGATTTCGGTGTTACACCTGAGTCACCGCATATCCCCGAAGAAGCTTCTTCCAGTCCCCCCCCCCCCTTCCCCGTCCCTCTCAAACCTGGCCTATGCGCAAGCGCTCACATCCACACCCCCTCGTGTTTTACTCCAGCGGTTTGGCTCATAGCTGCTGGAATATGTCTCTTCTGCTCGTAAGAAACGCAGCGAAGGTCAGGACCCACGCGTTGGGCTGTCCGGGAGTTGTCGTAGGTCCAGGACAATCAAACACCGCTCTTTTGCTCAGTAAACTTTAAAAAACAAACACCCTGTATTGTGTATACATTCGTACGACAAACGTTAACATATCAAATTTACAAAGCTTGATATGTACGCTTCATAGATCCATGACTCAAAATATTTACTATGTTAGAATATATGCGGGGAGTTCCCAAGAAAATGAAACCGTGTTTTTCGTCCCCGATAAAAAGCAAAAAAAAAAAAAACAGGAAAGAAAAACAACCTATGCATCGCACAAGATCTTAAACTCCATGAGATAATGAAGCTAGCGGCTGGCATAGAATACGAAAGTTTTAGAAGGTGACGGTATCTAGGTCGAAATATAATTGAGAAAAGTAACTTCCGCTTTGAGCCGACGTCCATCTCAGCCCAATTTCGTAAACAAAAAATAGACATTTCGGGCGCCTGTAGCGTTTATTTCAGTGAAACAAACTTGTCAGCGAGAAAGAAAACAATATTATTTTTCTTGCTGACAAGTGCTTTTCACTGATATAAATCCAACGAGCGTTCACAATATCTTTTTTTTTACTTAATTAGGCTTAAGTGGACGTCAGCTCATAGAGGAAATTCGTATTTTGTTCATTTATCTTTTAATTTAAGAACCTCATCTTCTCCAACTTTCGCGTTCTATCCCAACAACTAGCTTCAAATTCTTACGAAGTTCGAACCTTCTGCAATGGATGGTTTATTTATCCGGACCGAAAATCACGATCTTTTTTCTCGGGAATTCCCTATATAAAATAAGATATATGCGAGACTCATTTCCAAACGCAACGTGGACGTCGCGTAGACTCTGTGAATCCTTGACGTGCGCGCATTTCCCCGGAAATCTTGGCAGGTTCCAAGTTTGCTTCCAATCTAGTCCTAAGTCGATCCTGCGAAGAATGCGCTGTAATCGAATTTATAAAAATCATATCCACTGAAGCAAGCGTAGTTCCCGATTTTCATTTTCTCTCTATAGTCAGGTTGCGCAGCGTCAGTTTATAACCTCGTCTCTATAAGTTTGTTCGGTTTTTGTTATGTGTTTTTTTCCCCAGCATCTTCGGGAAGTGTACAGAATTAGGACGCAGTAAATTGCATCGAGACAGGTCGCGAAGAAAAGGTGGACGTGCTTCCTGCTGCATCTATTCTCCTTTTTCTATTTTGTAGTTAGTTTCGCGTCTGTCATCACTGCGCGCGCAATTTGTTTTGTTTGAGCACAGGTAGAGTGAAAGAAAAGTACATTTTAGTCTCTTTGTTTTTGAATTGAGATTGGGGGAAAAAGGCACGCTTTACTTTTTTCCCCGCAGAATACGAATAATGTTTTTATGCGCTCCATTTCTGTTTAAAAATCTGAAATGCTCATACATAACCCAGGTCATCCCATGCTTGTCGTGTTACGCTGTGAAAGCTACTGGTGCGGGAAAGTAGCTTTCTGTTTGTCAGAGATCTCACCAATAAAACGCTAGGCGAAGACACAGACTCGCTCCAGCATCTTTGGCAGCGCTGTACACTCTAAAAACATACAGTTCCTAATAGGTGCTTTGACGCCCCAAGAACTCTTTCAGCTCGCAAAGAACGGTTTCGCGCCGATCACTATCGCCCCCTGGCGCAGTAGAAAGGTAACCGGGTCATGAAGAACTCTTTCGCATCTGTAAAGGAGCTTAGACGTACGCCTTATACCCCTGTCAGACGACAGCTAAAATGGCATTGACATTCATACTTTCAAATGTCATTCAAGATAGGCCCTGCCAGACTACAACTAAAATTACACTTAGGTGATGTTTGCTACCATGGCGGTTGCAAAGTCGACTCGTGCACATAGATCACGTTTGCGTCAATAAATAATTATGAAACGGCGACACACTTCTTCTTTGTGTTGTCTGCTGGGACAACAAAATATAAGAAGAAAAGAGGAATAGAAATTTGCGCTGACAAGCTTTAAATATATTCGATTTCTTACGAGAACTATGTGTTTTGTGGCAACCATAAGGCGAAGTGTGGGGCGAGATCTATTAGCTAACGTAACGTCGTCATTAGCCAATCCGTAAGCCGATCCTCTTGCGCTCCGCCACAACAGGTGACAGCTCGCTCGCTATCAGCTATCAATTCTATCGGTAATTTCGGTAGTACTTGCTTGCTCTAGTCGTCCCCCACGCTCAATCTTCGTCTGGCGTGTTCACTTCTACGTCTGCAAGGGGTCCTGCACGCCGTATTATGCTTCCATCATTGCTATCACGGCGGTATGGGTTTATCTTGGTTCGAGCGTCTCCGGCTGTCGAGAAGGCCGTCCGTCATCTTTGTCGTAGACGCATTCCGCGAGCTGCGGTTCGGAGACAGGCTACCGTACCGACTAACGTACTACGTCCTCAAGCAGCCGTTTGAGTGATGCCGGCGACGTGATCAGGTACCTTGTGAGTCGGCGTTACATAGAGTGTTTGGTTGGCCAGGTGACTTCTGTGCACCTAGCCACCCCAGTAAGAAAGAGAGTCGGGGCTGCAAGTCATACTCCATTGTGGAGGACAGAACTATCGCGAACTTGTTTTTCGTGGGGCATTCCACTGCCAAGTGATCGCATCCGTCCCCGGGGGCAACTGACCGAAGATCGTGAGCGCCGCCGAGACCGCTGAAAGGTTAAACACACACGGGATAACCGAATTGCCTCAGGATTCCCGCAGGTCATAGAGAGTCGCTGTACGACTGCCACCTGGGACATCAAGTTCCAGCGCCAGCGGCTACCAAAGCAAGATAAAATGGTAAATACCTTTTTTGCAAAAAAAAAAGAAAAAAAGTTTATTGTAACGAAATACGATTTATTAAAAAAAAGATCTTTGAACTAGTGCAAATAATATCACAACATGGTTTTTATAGCTCATAAAAAATTCAGGCACTCTTGTTTCAAACTCACAAATTAAAAAAAAAACGAAAAAAACGATCACGTGTCTTCCTATTACTGAGTGTTACTCAAAACTTACTGCTATAGCTCCTGTTAAACATTCTAAAGTTATTCATTAACTCGCTTTAATGTGAATAAAAAAACTGGACTGATCATCTTCCGAATCGTAGCAGAACGGGAATTGGTGTGCATGCTTGATGAGGTGAAAATGACTAAATAACTGTTTCTAAGTACGAGACGAGAGTGCCAGCTTCTAGCACTTAAAACACTATGTTTAGAAGCTATAGAACGTTCTCCATTCTGTGGAGTTTCAAAGAAATGTTCCAAGCTAGCTGCGTGGTGAAATTTGGACTGCTCTGCTTCCTCATTGAATCTCCAATTTTGAGAATTAAATGTCTAAGGTACAAGATTTTTTATGCCTAGAGGACTGGTGCATCTGTTGCAATGTTTCTATCCAGCTGCAGTGATTCTTCCGGCTCTGCTATGCCACTGCTACCAGTTCCAGTATCTCAACGTTGGGAAGCTGAGGCAGTATCGTGACCATGTTACGAAGGTTGGCACTGGCTAACATCCTGGAAGCAGTTACGCTGTAGGCACATACGGCCACAGTTAACGGGAACGCCGTGTCCCCACAGATCCTGTGCAACCACGTGTTCTGTTCCTGATAACATCCAACATGCTCGAACCTTACGCATCCCAGGACATGATCTTGTAGGGAACTGCACGTCAATCAGTCAATTCCGTACATGTGACAACCCTCCCAGACTTCTCGGCATCACTCCCATTTTCTTGTAGTGATGGATAAATTTCAGCCTACTACTGGTTTAGAAAATTAGAGTGGAAACAGGGGCTATGGATTCATTTACTTTATGCGCGAGTGAAGCAGAAGCTATGAGCATGAGCATGTTGCCCTGAACGATGCTCCCAATAGAGGAGCGTGCCTGCTGGTAGCGGCATTGAAAGCCTGGATTTTGCACTTAAAGTTAAACGGAATCTAGCATCGTGTGTGTGTGTGTGTGCATCTGGCAACATTGTCAAGTCAGCAGAAGTCAAGCCAAGGCATGTGAAGCTGGTTTTACCGAACCGTTCGCCATTCTGGGGAGTCGCCATGCACCATGCGCCTCTTGTCTCACTCCTCTTTTCTGCATGACCAAATCAGCAGCCTGAATAAAGCTTTGGGTGGCAACGAGAAAGAAGAACCTCAAACTCCAGGGCACACAACCACACTTTTTGGAGCAACGACAGCTTTGTGGCAACTTGACAATGACAAGAGCACATGGCGGAAAAGAATGAGCCTAACGTTGTCATCATGGGACAGCTGGGACATCTCGAAGAGTTTGACCCGGACAGGGTTGAAGCGTGGCCTCTGTACCAGGAGCGACTCAACTTTTTCTTCACCGCTCACAACGTCGTTGAGGGGGCCCCAAAACAAACAGTCCTGTGTAGCGTTTCTGGACCGACAATCCACGCCGTCATATGATCGTCACGTGTGGCGGTAGACTCCCTACGCGGACATTGCGGCAGAGCTCACCGCCCACTTCACACCGTGCCTGTCGGTGATTGTTCAGTGCTTTGCGTTTCATAAGTGCAGCCAACAACCTGGAGAAATCATCGCGAATTTCGTCACCGCCCTGCGCCGCTTCTTCGAACACTGCGACTTTGGTGAGACCTTGTCAGACATGCTATGGGACCGTCTGGTGTGCGGCGTCCGGGACAAAGGGGTGCAGCGTCCTCCACCTGGCAAACCACTGTTGGAGTTCAAAAAGGCGTTTGAGACTGCAGACCCTTCGCATGTGTAGGGTTTGCAGCAACGACATTGATTTCCGTCAACAGCTTAAAGGGTCACTCAAAGGGAATTTGAGATCGTCTACTTATCGGCATAACTCAATCTACGGGCTTTAAGCATCCTTTAAAACCCGAAATTACATTCAAGGGCAGCCGATTTTAATATAAAAAATCCATTCAAAGATTGTGGCACGCCACCTTTTCTCCGTCATGGCTCAGAACACCAGGGGCGAAACCGGACAGGAAGGCAGCAGGGGAGGGCACGCGGCAGCCAATCATGAGTGACGGCTTTCAGGCGGACTGATTTTCCGAAGGCACATGTATTCGAAAATTTAGTTTGCCGGGAAGCCGTCGTTCGTAATTGTCTGTCACGTGTCCTCCCCTGCTGCCTCCCGTCTGGTGGCACCCCTGGTGTTCTGCGCCATGGCGTAGAAAGGGGGCGTGCCACGATTTTTGATTGGAGTTTAATAGGGATATTGGCCGCCCTTAATTGTTAAAATTTTAGGTTTTTTAGGAACCTGAGATTCCAATGATCTGAGTTATAACAATAAATAGACGATCTCAAAATCCACTTGAGTGCCCCTCGTCGATGACCGCCTTCTTTATTGATAGTAGCTACCCACTCGGCCTTCTGCGCAATGCGTGCAGTCGCGTCTCTAACATTTCACGGCACGACACCCTAATTCCCCAACCAAGATCTAATCCCCCGAGCAACCTCCTCATCATCACGTTCAATCCCTCCATACCCAGGCTCGGCAAACAAATCATGAACGCCACTTCCTACCTCGTAGGCTCTATAAAGTGAATCTTAAAGCACTCGCCCTAACTTACCGTCGTCAACCCAACTTACGATCCCTTCTAGTATGCAGCAACCAGTCTGGAACCACCTCATCTTTACGTTCCATCCCTCCATACCCAGGCTGGGCAAACTAATCATGGACACCACTTCCCACCTCGTAGACTCTATAAAGTTATTTCTAAAGCACCTGCTCTAACTTACCGTCGTCAGCCCAACTTACGACCTCTTCTAGTATGCAGCAACCAGTCCGGAACTCCTCCTCTTTACGTTCCATCCCTCCATACCCAGGCTCAACAAACTAATCATGGACGCCACTTCCCACCTTGTAGACTCGAAAGTTATTGCTAAAGCACCCGCCTTAACTTACCATTGACAGCCCAACTTACCATCCCTTCTAGTACGCAGCAACCAATCGCCAAAACCTCCGACTTTGCTGCCCAGTACCACGCTGTGCGGCCCCCCAGAAAATGTCTTGCGTGCAAGCACACCGCCCCTCCTTCCAACCAGCCAATCAGAATCCCTCCGGCCCTTCAAAAACGTCACAATCAAATTTTAGATAATGTTGCTCTCCACCTAATGAAAGCACATATGAGATATTGCCGCGCGCGCAGCTGGCCAAATAGGCAGCGCAGCCGTGGCCTAGCAGTTATCGTGCTTGCTTCCCACGCGAAGAGCCCGGGTTCGATTCCTGGGAGTGACGCGTCTTTTATTTAATATTGCAATTTAATGTTCTGGTACATTCGAGAACTCTGTTGCTTGTTCGAGGTACGAATGTTCTAGTCGCCAAAATTTCTAGGTCGATTGTTCCCGAAGCCAACGCGTGTACATAGGGGTGTCCGCGTGGCGATCCGATGTCAGTTTCGCCTCATCGTTCGATCCTGCTGCTTCGCCGCCTTAGACGCCCGCGACGCTTTGTTTTTATATTTTTTATTTTTATTTTTGGGCACAAGTTCGTTCCATTAAACATTTCAGTTTCCCAGTTACTCTTTGTTCCATTACTTCTTCATTCGTGACAATATCATAATGACCACTGTGCCCAGTTACGCCAAAAGCTCACCGTCGCTAAAAGACTCCCCAAGTCCCTTGACTCATCTTTCCATTCTCACTCACGCAAACGTGTCAACAAAATTCTTGAAGTTACCTCGTATCTCTATGCCGACTGTCTCGCCTCTAAATCAAAGAAACTAGGTGCCTTCTTGCCCCGAAAGGATCAGGCCGCCGTCCGACGCAATGATGATGTCATCAAACCAGACGATTTACCCCTCACTGCTCCTGAACGCGTTATCTTATCGAAGGGCCTGTCCTTCGTCCCTTCACTTCAAAGCCGACCTGACCCTTTTTCTTTACATGTAGAGAGCAAACAATTATAGTGATGCTCTATTCCTAGATGCCCACTTCACTCAGCATCCGTCTAACTTTAATCGCACCATGTTCGACACCATTAACCCGAAGACTAGTACCTGAGCCCCGCCTCCCTCCAAACACCCTGACGCTGACAGTTCAATCAAAGCATGTCATTACATCCTTGCCGACTCGTCTAGCAACCTAATCTCCAAATACCGCAACGCCACCCCAGAAAAAGTTACCGCTCTAAAATCCCTTCAAAACCGCACTGACCTCGTAATCAAGCCAGCCGATAAAGGTGGTGCCGTGGTGGTTTGGCGCAGTGATCTCTACTCCGAGGAGGCTCCTCGACAGCTCTCCGTTTCTGATTTTCACGAAACCCTTACCTGTGACCCCACCGCCGCCTTCCAAGATAAAATTACAACCACCGTAAAGCTCCTAATTGAAACCAACTCCCTTCACCCCGCTGCAAATCGCCTAATTGTTCGTCATCCCTGCGCAGCCCTCATTCTACCTTCCTCTCAAAATTCACAAAGCTGGATCCCCTGGCCGACCTATTCTGTCCTCCATATCCTGCCCCACTTCATCTTTTGTTTATTCGACCCTTCAGCCTATTGTACAAAACCTGCCCTGTTACATTAAAGACACAACAGACATCCTCCAACGCCTGTCTAATCTGGTCCCGACTCCCGACACTATCCTCTTCACAATGGACATCATATCTCTCTACGCTGTAATTCCTCAGGCTGAAGGACTACAGGCTCTCCCACACTTTCTTGACCAGCGTTCCTTTCTCCTACAATCCCCCGCTCTCTTGCCGTAACCCGCCTCGCCGAACAAGTCTTAATCACTAAACGTCCTCGCAATTCACCTTACCTCCTTCTATCGCCGAAAATGTGGTGTAGCGATGGGCACATAGATGGGTCTCTCGTTCACCAACCTTTTTGTCCCCTAAGTCGAGCCCTCTTTCCTTAATTCCTTCCCACACGCGCACCCTCAATTCTACGGCAATTATATTGACGACATGTTTAGTTTTGGCCCCCCTCCCGTAGATGACCGCTTCACCAATGCACCCATTTAACGCCCACCCCTCTCTTAAGTTTACCTCACTGATATCGAAATGCTCTGCCAACTTCCTACACTCTAAAAAAGGGTGTATTCTTACACCCGTCGTCCCATATAATACACCCCAAAACTTCAGTTCGACGTACAGCGCACTGGCGTCGATCTGATGGTACAAACTTTCACGAGAGGCTTGTAGCCGTGTGGTACAACTTAGTGAAATAGCTAATGCACGTGTTACTGACTACACAAAAAAATAATAGGGGTTTTCTTGGCCATACTGCAAAACCTCAGTGTTTTCTTTTTGTGGTCTTTGATGCGTACTTTAGCTGTTTAAAAAGTTATATCGCAATGTTATCAAGCCCCTCGTAAATTTGGGGACGTCTTTTTGACTATAGGGCGCCGTACGTCGAACTGAAGGCTTGGGGTGTATTATATGGAACAAAGGGGTGTAAGGTGATACCCTTTTTTTAGAGTGTAGACTTAAATATCACTGGTGGCGGTCACAGGTTCCACACCTCTGCGCACTATAAACCCACTGACAGCCAAAGCTATCTTCTTACTCCTCGAACCATCTTAAATCCCAAATCAACCCTATTTCCTTCTCACAATTTCTTCGCCTGCGTAGGATTTGCTGCGACTGACATTGGTTTCCGTCAACAGCTTAAGACGATGACCGCCTTCCTTACTGAACGCAGGTTACCAACTCGGCCTTCTGCGCAATGCGGGCAGTCGCATTCTCTAACATTTCGGTGCACGACGCCCTCTTTCCCCAACCAAGACCTAAACCATGCAACCCCATCATCTTCTCGTTCCGTCCCTGCATACCCAGAGCTCAGCAAACTAATCATGGATTTCCACCTCGCAGACTCTAAAGTTATTTCTAAAGCACCTGCCCTAACTTACCGTCGACAGCTCAACTCACGATCCCTTCTAGTACACAGCAACCAGTCCGACAAAACCTCCGATGTTGCTCCCCGGTACCACGTCTTGTGGCGCCCTGAAATGCCTTACGTGCAAACACACCGGCCCTCCTTCCTACCTGTCAATGAGAATACCTGAGAATCACACCTATAAATCTTCTAATCTGATATACATCATTTTTTGCACATTCTGTCCGACCTTATCATACATCGACGGAACCTGACCACTGACTCCATGAACACTTCCGAGATAGGCTTGTCACACTAGAAAGAGCGGGCCAACTTTAACATGACCTCTCCACACACGTATCTAAACACTTCTCCTCCACGAATCATTCTGAACTCAACATGCGAGTATGCGCCGGCAAATCAGGCTTCCACACACCGACCTCACGCAAAAAGGAAGAAAACAGATTAAGTTTTAACCTAAAGACGGAATTCCGTTCCTGTCTAAACAAGAAGCTTTTTTTCTGGCTATTAGACATTCCCCTTTCACCCGCTCCGCTTTCTCTCCTCTCTTTTATATATATATATATATATATATATAATTTGGGTGGTCACGAGGGGTGCCATAAGCTTCTCCCCCGCCCGCATTCGCCCACTTCTTGACTTGCGGACCTCTTGCACCTTACTTAACAACTTTTCCTACTCCCTCTCTGACTCCATGACGTCACATCTGTCACGTGTTAGCTCCGCCTTTCGTATATACATTGTATATATATTTTGATCTGTCATCTCCCTTTTAGCATACCTGAAGAAGACCGTTTGGTCGAAACGCCGTTCCACTCCTTTCCATAGGCACTTCTCTTCCCCTTCATATTTCTAGTAATATGCAAACAGCGCCCGGCAGAACCCCACATCTTTATATGGAAGAACTCTTGAACGGCCTCGAAGGAGTGTAGAGTATTTCGGATGACATTCTCATCGGCGGACAAACGGTAGCTGAACACGACATCGGCTGCAGAGGGTGCTGCAGCGCATCCCAGGACGACGGCCTGCGTCCGAATGCGGACAAGTGCGCTTTCCGAGTTAAGGAATCATCGTAACTGTGGTACCGTATCAACAAGGACGACGTCAGTCCTTCGGCCGAAAATGGGGAGGCCACCAAGAAAGCTCTGGAACTGACGAACAAGACAGAACTAAAGTCGTTCTTGGGAGCTCTGAGTCTCTATGGTCGTTTCTTAAGAGGGCCGCCCATGTGTTATAACCCTTCATCGCCTTCTTGATGTGGTGGGGAGGCCAGTGGGCTGCTGGCCGGCCCTGGAGCTTCGTTTCTGCAGATTTTGCTCTTGCTTAGTTCCCATTACCGTCCGTCGTGTGGGGTCACGACACTACCGGCTGTGATCCTGCGCCGGAGGACCAGCTCCACCCAGGAATTGTGTCCGAGCAGGATGTTCGCACGGGAAGGAGGCTAGGAGCCTCTTTTTCAGGTCTTCTCTGGTCTTCCTCGCGGCGCCTTTAGCGGTCGTAGATAATCTGATCTTCATCATTTTTTTTTCGGATCGGTTCTGACAAAGTGGGCTAAGGGGCTGCAGCAACTCCCCAGGCCCTATGTATTTGTAATGGCAAATGTTTGGCTCGACTACTCAGCCACTACCGGACAACTTAACTTCGGAAAAGCTTTATATAAAAAAGAATGAACAACAAGAAGTTGCAGCATGGTCACTCATTTCCCGGTTTTGGGGCTAGAGGTATTTTACGTGAGCTTGAATTCCTTGAAACTGTCCCCTTTTTCAACATGCCATTTATGAGCACATCTGGAGAAAACAGAGGATCTAATCAGATTTTGTGACACGGTGTGGCGGAAGGTAATTTATTTCTTGATATCTCTCGAACAAGATCTTCGTTGCATGCATTTCAGTAGGAAAACAAAAGGATCATGTTTGCATTCCGGTAAAATCCCGAAATATTGCCTTTCCCGACGCAGTTTATTATCTATCCCGTACCGACATCTGTGAGCGACCTTTCATAGTTATTTCACAATCACGGTCATCTTGTGTTAGTGCGCAGCGAAGAACTACTTGCATGACCCCGTTTCTTTTAGTCGTCTTCAAGGTTTCGGGGTGCGTGCTTCACGGATTATATTTAGGCCGCATACTTTCAGGGGTATATTTAAAGTCAAAAATCGGCGGATGTTTTTTTATGTTTATTTATTTCCAAAATACCCGTGCAGTCTGCCGTGAAGCCGTGCATTTTCGTGCAAACGCCTAATACGGCTTTTGTCGACGGAAAAAAAAATCGCGAATTGAAACGAAGCAATTGAGACGAGAAATGGTTCAACTTTTATTTACATCTGATACAAAATGTTCTTCACGCTTCCTTGCCCGTGAAACTTTTCCACAGTCAGTGAGAAGCACCTCGAGTCCGACAAACACCGCCATTACCACCGCATTTATTATTGCAATCTGTGCATGGATACATTCCAAGTCTCGCATTTGTCATTCCAACCCGTTCCTTCCTTGACACCGCGAATTTTGAGAACGCGCGCTCGACATTTGCGCTAGCCACAGGAAGTCCCAAAATGTTCAAAGAGTCTTGGGAGAGTACTGGCCAGTCTGGAGAATGTAGCTTCCGGACACGCTTCCAACCACACATTATGAAATACACTTCAAAACACCAAATTAGGTTAAACAAAGAAAGAGGACAACCTTCAACGGGGAAATCTACAAAAGAGCACAATGAGGACAAATGTTTGGGGACATAAGCTTTTAAGGTCAAAGTAACCAGCACTGACAGAAAAATCACATCTCAGTTACTAAGAGACATTAAAAAACCTAGAAGAACAACCGTAAAAAGAAAAAAAAACGAGTCTGACAAACTTCTTCATAACACTTTTCCGGTAAAAAACAACAAACAAAAAACTAACGTTTGTAGGAAAATATAAAAAAATATATATTTTTCGGTTTTAATAAAAACTTTTTGTTAACATCAGCGGATCTTTACTGGTGTTTTTTGGTTAAAACCGGACAGTAGGCGGCCTTGAGATTTTTTTTTCATGTTTTTAGTTAGGGATGTGGGCACAGCTGCGAGGGAATCACGCAGTCAATGCTTTTGCAAGCGCCGTGAGGGAAAATGTAAAATTGACGACACCTTCCTTTTTACTTTTAGTAGTCTATTTTCCCCGTTGTAACGCTGCCTGTTGTCTAGTCGAGTCAGTGGACTAGCCAGTAATTTTTTTTTCAGGGGTGCTGAGGTGGGTTGAGCGTCCATGACTTAATGGGCCGGAGAAAAGAGGGGGGGGGTGCTGAAGTCCACTACACTGATCTTTATTATAATGGGCTGGTTCGCGGATTGAGGCTTGCCCTGCTGGGGTTGAGCGGCACCACCGGCTGCTCATCGCCTGACACCAGCTAATGCCGGAGACTCGATGGGAGAAACGGGAGAAACTGCAATTTCCTACCTTAGTTCGTTGTTATTGACGATCAACCTTTTATCGTGTTTTCCGGGAATGAGAGTAAATATCGTAAGCGCGAATATTAAAAGCGGTAGAAAACCAATCTTTTTGAATAGATATTTTGCGTTCGAGGGTCGAAGGTTGTGACTTTGTCGAGGATAAACTGCGATGCGGTTAAATGAGACAAGGGTTGCGGAGGGTCATGAGAAGTCGTTAGTTATTGCGAAGTCATCAAAGCTTTCCAGATGATAAGTTAGAACGCACGTAGAGGGGGCGTTCGCATCAATGCGAGCCTATGCGAGCCAAGCGACTAGACATTGGTTTAAAGTCAATCATTGGGCCGCACCAAAGCTGTAGAATTCGGGGACGTAAAATCTCATGGAACATCCACATCATGCGTGCGATCGTCAAGGCGACGACGGGTGGACACCAGCCCCTGGCTGGGCTGCAGCTGGACCTGTGGCAAGCGTTCGATCGAGTGTCGCATGAATTCTTTCTAGGGGCGCTGGACCGGTTCGGCGTGGGAGAGGAGCTCCGAGAGTGTGTGGCTCGATGCTACAGAGAGATCAACACGCGGCTGTTTGTCAACGGTGAGAGGGAAGCGCCCATTCCCATCGGGAGATCGCTGCGGCAGTGCTGCCTCCTCTCGCCCATTTTTTCCGCGCTCCAGCACGAGCCGCTATGCTGAGCAGCAAATGAGGACACTCGCATATCAGGACTAAAACTGAGTGACGACAACGTCCATGATCTGGCTTTTGCCGATGACGTGTCTTTTTATTTTCTCGTCAAAGACACACGTAAAGGCCATAATTCAACACGTCATCCTAGAGGCCGTTCGAGACGTCGTCCTCTGACATCGTCCTAGACGTCATTTTTGATGTCGTCCTAGAGGTGGCCCTCGAGATTTTCCTAGAGGTTGTCCTTAGCGTCGTCTTTGATGACGTCCCCTAGGATGTCGTCGTCTTGAACGTCGCCCTCAACGTCGCCTCCTTACAAAAAAAATGTGAGCCAGTCTGTAGACATCTTAACGATTTTTTAACATACCTGTCCACTTCCTATCTTATCGCTATTTTTCTACAAGGTTTCTACAGATTTCCTGTCAACAGGAGTCTACAGAGCACAGTCGTCAGAAATCCTACCAACTGTCTGTCGCCAACGGTCGTTAGACTTTGCGTCGCCATATTCCTAGATTTTCTACAGACCTGACTTGATAGACCATACACACTGAAAACATGACAAAATCGTTGATATGAGTCATAAGCAGTTTTCGTGTGTAGTAAGAAACGCTTTTACAACAGGCTTGAAGTGAACTACATAGTCACAGGATTTTATTGTCACAAGATCCGGCCCTGATAAACATTTAAAAAGAATCACACAGAGTATATATACATCAATAACACAGGTTTCCAATCAAACATGCTGTAGGTTGCAGCCTCGACCACTGCCAACACCAGATTTAGTCACCACGATTCCAAATCAATAGGTTGAAACAATCATGCACGCTAGCCTTTTCTTGAAGACAGGACTATATGACCAGAATGTGACTTCAACCTCCAACGAGGGTAACGTTGCGCCCGGCGTACCCTACGCAGCATCTTTCCGAAATTGTTCGCGCAGCATCGCAACCTTCTGTCAGCGAGCGTCGGCGATTCATCGTGTGTTGAAAGTCGGACGATGTGCTGTCCGTGGTGTCTTTTATGTGTAACTCTTTCGTAAAAAAAATTTGAAGTTTAAAAACGCGAACTTAACAGTGTACAAATAATTTTAAATTTATTGATAAATAAATATATATAAATATATATATATATATATATATATATATATATATATATATATATATATATATATATATATATGTATATATTTATTTATTTGTGGACATCGTGCGCAAAAAATAGTCGCGCTTAGTTCTTCATTCTAAATTATAATGTGAGTTATACGACGTAAAACATAGTGTCTTCAAACTTGCCGCGTTTAGAATCACTTTTGGGCTGGACAGCTTCTCTAGAAATTCAAAAGCTGGCCTTCAAAGAGCTGTCCTGTTCAATCGGTATTGACAGCAGGGTAGACGCTATGCGTGTTTTAGGCCAATCGTGTCTCCGGTTAGGGTCACGTGACTACAGTCTCGAAGCTGGTGATAAGGCAGAGCACGGAACCTGACTAAAAGCCCAAGGCCACGCATAACATCCACTGCACTATCAACCTTGGGTACAAGTGACAAATCCTCTCGTTGTGTTCATTGTTGAGATGGCCCTGAAGATTAGCCTTTGTAAGCGCACCCCCTGTTCTGGGCTGCTTCCTTTCTACTCCTTCTCTCTTTTCTCTCTCTCCCTAAGCTGAAGGCGTGGTAGACGGTGCGTATTTGCCGGACCAATGAACCGTATACTTTTTATCGCTTGAATCCGCTCTCTGTGCGCGGGTAACGGCAGAAGCGTGATCACGTGGTTTGACGGATGACGCATTAGCCGTTGACAAACCCGGAATGCCTGCGAAGACCGGACCTAGCTTCGCGGGTGATGCGGCCTGCGGGCCTGCTGTGGATTTCGCTTCTGTGGTAAATGTGGTAAATCTAGTTCTAGAGTTCCGATCACCAGCAGCGCATTTCGTCTTAGTGCCAAGTGCGATCTTCAACATGCGGATTGCCAAGACCATGGATATTCTTTCGGCAGCGCCTACACACCGGTGATCTTCCTTTGTTGTGGGCATACATGTGACCACTAGCTTCGACGGACCGAAGACACGACGGACCGCCTTCTCTTCCATGTGAGTGACAAGGAGAGGTCCTCCTGACCATTTGGGATAGGTATTCTTGCTACGCAATGTACGTTTTGTCACTATCCGATGAGTTTGAACCGTGTCGAACTCTGTGCCAGGAATCTCCGACGAGTTCAACGTGTAATCCAGAGCGATCGGCCCGAAAGGCCCTGTACAGCGCTATTTGTAAGTGCTTTTTGCGCCCTCAAGTCAAAAATTAAAAAGTTAATTAAAACATTTTAGTTAATTTGCTAATTACCTAATTTCACGTATTTTCTAGAGGCCGCCATGGCCATTAACACTTCCCCAGGGCTGCAAATTACTCTATCTCAAGTTCCCTTTTTGAAAATTTGGTGCAACTAAAAAAAACAAAAACACCCTGTATACGTCGCTAGTGTAAAATAGACTTGCTAATGGAGCAGCAATTTGAAGACACTTAACTTTTTCATTACCATGCAAAGTCTAGGCTTCTATGAAAGCTGCAGGCAGAAGCTGGTAGCTTGGCGTTGATTGGAGAGTTTGGCCGGGCCAGCTGTATTGGTGGCGCAAGCTACTGCCCGTTACAAAGGTTACAGCCTCTATCGTCCATCATCCATGATCTCCCACCCTTTTTGCTTCCAACGTATCATGCCCGTTTTTCCTAATTATCGGGCAAGTGAGCCTGTGAATGGGGCATGTGCATGTCCCCAGTTGAGTAGTGGGGAGCTGCTCAACTGGAGATTTTAATAGATGCTAACTTGTCATCTCTCTCTCTCTCTCTCTCTCTCTTTCCAGGCCACACCTGTGCACTTTTCAAGGTCGATGCAGCAAAGATCAAGCACAGCCTATCAAGCATGCTGAGCAAGCTGGACAAGTAGAACAAAACACTGCTCAACAACTGAGAATAAAAAAAAAAACGAAAAATAAGAACATTTTGTCTGGTCTTTGAGTGTATAATGAAGCAAGTGCTCTGCATGCAGCATATGCATCGGTACACTTCAGAATTGATAACTAGCATTACACAAAGATAGAAACTGGCCTATTTTCTGTAGATAATGGATAGAGTTGAGGGGATTTGTCTGTAGAAAGTGGGCAGAAAATGGGTAGAAACTGCTATATTCTCCATAGTGAGATGATAGAAACTGTGGCCACTTGTCTACAGCAATTCGTTAGAAACTCTCTTATTGGCGCTAGAAATGGGACAGGAGTGTTGCTAGAATGTCTGTATGTTTGCTGTACAGAGTCGCCACATTATCTGTACACTGAAGTCTACACAAAACCTGTAGGAAGCAGCGGCCAATAATCTGTAGACAATGGTTAAAAAAGTGGATACATTCTCCCTAGGAAATCTATGCTCTCTAGCCATAATTATGTCTAGAAATTCTGTAGAAATTAGTAAAATTTTTTTGTAAGGGCTAGCAAGCGGATGAACCCGCGTTGCGCCTACAAGGAGCGGAAGTAAGCACACTTTCACATAGGCGCCCAAGCTACGAAGCAGTTATCTGTTTCGGTTGAGCTAGTTGGTACATGGTTAATGCGGGTGGTGAAACAACTTGAACATTAGACGATCACACAGAGACAAAACAAGACACACGCTCGAAGCTGCAAATATGGTGTGGAAACAGCGATGGTGTGGAAACATTAAATGATGAAACAGAAACAGAACGTTAAAGAATTACACAGGGACGAAGCAATGACTCGCTTTCGAAGTGGCGCGCTGCAGTCGCGCTGAGGTAAATGACTGCGTCGTAAGCCATTCATAAATAAAAGTGTTTATTTAAAACTTGCCTCCTCGTATTCACTGTGAGCTGCGTCGTGAGTCTCATGAAAAATGCTGTCACAACTCATAGAGAACCAACAATAATGGCTTCTGCAGCCAATTTTCCTTGATTCGAGTAACTTTTTTCATCCTTGGCAGCACAAAATGTGCAAGGTATTCTGTTTCTAAACTAAGTTGGCAACCTTTATTTATAATCTGCATGATCATCTTGACGCAAACATACTGAGTGACGATATTTTTCAAATTTTCGCAAAGACATTCGATAAACTACTCTATAAACGTTTGTTGCTAAACTTTGCCCAGCTTAATTTACAATCTCGATACCTTGAGATAGATTAAAGAATTCCTTAATATCCGCTGATAATATTTTCTTGTTAACAACAAGTCATCTGATCTTACCTCAGTAATATACGGCGTCCCCCAAGGGGCTGTCCTTGGTCTCTCCCCCCCCCTCTTTTTAATATTCATAAACGACGAACCGCTGAAAGCATCTTGTCAGAGGCGTATGTTCGAAGACGATTACGTTATTTATCGTACAGTTACTATTAGATCTGACCAATCAGTCATACATATAATGACCTAACCTAAGTAGAACAAGGGTGCGATGATTGATTATTTTCAGTAAACTCTAATAATTGCAAAGTCATGTCAAACCTCCGTCGCAACCTTCTTACTTTCCCTTACGCTATTACTAAAGTAACAATAGAATTATCAGAATCATGAGAATACCCTGGTGTCACACGGTGCAATAATCTATCTTTGCGCACGCATGCTACCAATATCATCTTATCTGTAAACAAGACCGCATGATTTCTTGAAACGTCATCTTCGTCACACCTCCCCCAATATAAATTACTCGCCTCACATATCATCATTAAGCTCAAAACTGGAATACGCATCTGCAACCTCACTGACGCACAGGAAGCTGTACAAAACAGCTCTGCTAGTTTTGTTCATTCTACATATTCAAATATTACTTGCATATCGTACCTTAAGGCTGAATCTTGGCTAGTCAGCGTTTCCTGTCGTCGCCGGATCATAACCCTCTGGTTGTTTTATAAGTTCTTATATTCTGTCTTAGGTAGCCCCCTCAATTTTACCCCCGGAACGCATCTCTCAGAGCATCGGTCATCCACTACAAGTTGCACACCCACGCATTGGCACTGTTAGTTTTGCCAAGTCATTATCTACCCGTGCAGCTCCGGACTGGAACAGCATTTCTTACCACATCGCTGCCATCGTGTGCACATGTACAAAAATTACAAAAACAAAAAAAAATTTACCTTTCACCTTAAAAGACATGTGCATTTTCGTTGTTATGTAACCACACCCCTTATGTAATAACCGCTGAATGGAGGTTGCAAATGTACTAAAGTGAAGTGAAATGCTGGTTCTTGGCCAGGTCCTGTAGTTTTGAAAGGGTACGCACTTGTGAAGTTCCTTTAAATCGTGTCTCAGAAAGCCCGCAATGGTTCTTCCTGTATCGTCTTAGAACATTTAAATCGATTTTAATTGGTTTTTTCTTCAGCTTTTAGTAGTTTGCGTCCTAAAGTACCATGGAAGTTACCGCGACCTGTATCAGGGTCTTGGCCATTACAGAAACAAGGGTTATGGCGCAGGCGAGCTGGTAAACATAATATTTCTGTTTGCGCCACATGTCTTGCGGGCGATATGACGGACCAGCAACGTGCCATGTTTCCCTGTTTTAACCATTGCGGCTATCTATTCCTTAGGGGGATTTCGTTGGCTAAAGATGCCCCTCGGGAGTTTGTGCGCTTCGGCTTTCTTGATGGGAAGATACACCAAATGTGAAATCGTGAGTAGGATTGCCTTTGCGTGCGAATGTCATGTACTTGGTCAGCAGGGACAGTTGTTTCTTGTCGCGATAGTACTTTTGTTTCTTAGTGCAACTGCAGGCATAATTTACTTCTCCATTCCGCAAATCCGTCCCCCTGCGTGATCCAGATTTACTGAAATACCCATTCAGGCAATTAACAGGATATGTCTACTACGAGTTACTCGTAAAAGAAAAGGGAACTCGAGGCTATCTGACGCCGACTATACTCTGCCATGTGACTTTCTGTTGACTTTTCGGAGAGATGTTCCTGTCATGTATTGATAAACACGCTACCCTGACGTCAGCAACATGACGTCATCGCCCTGATAGCGGCGACTATATAAGAGAGTACGCAACGAATAAACGTTCTTCTTGTTCGATTCGCTCCGACATGAGTCTGGTCTCTGTATCTCGGCCACGATAGAACAACTGGCGACGAGAATGGGATTTCACGGCGGCATCGGCGGCATCGGCATCGGCGGTATCTCGGCACAACGGCCAGTCAAGTAACAACGCAGCACCGCGGAAGCCAGGAGCAAGCGTCACGGAAACAAAAGAGGACGGAGCGGGCAAGATCAACGGAACAGATAAGTGCACTGTTTCGACCGACATTATGTCAACGCCTCATCCTCAGCAACGCCTAGGAGGCATGTCCGAGTTCAACCCAAAGAGCGACAACATTAGGTCGTACTTCGAGAGGTTTGAAAATTTTGTTGACATTAACGAAGTACCCGCGGCAAAAAAGCTGAAGTTGTTCTTGAACGTGGTGGGTGGTCAGGCTTACGAGGAGCTCAAGAAAATTCTAGTTCCGCAGAAGCCCACCGACAAAACTTTCGAGCAAGTGCGGGAGTTGCTAGAAGACCACTTCAGTCCGGAGTATTCCGTAATTGCCGAACGCTGCAAATTCAACAGGCGAATGCAACAAGAAGGTGAAAGCGTGAAGGATTTTATGACAGAATTGAAGCACCTAGCACGCAACTGCGAATTCAAGGCATTTCTGAATGAAGCTTTGAGAGACCGCCTAGTAGCAGGCTTACGCGACGAAGAGACGCAGAGAATATTGTTTGCTACGGAGGGTCTGACTTTTGAAGGCGCATGTAAAATAGCTCTTGAAAAGGAACTTGCATAGCGGCAAACCAGCGAGCTGCGTACAGCAGAAGCGAGACCGACAGAAGTTCACGCTATCAGCGGCAGCACATGCGGGAAAACGCACGTGTCACGATCAAAGAACCAAGAAAAAGAAAACAAGCGGGAAACGCACGCGTCACGATTAAAGAAGGAAGGCGCGTCAAAGACGAAACGCGGTTGTTATCGCAGTGGGAAAGGACACGCGCCTGACCGATGCTGGTATCGAAATACAAAATGCCGGGCGTGCGCAAAGACAGGACATTTGGAAGCAATGTGCCAAGAAAAGAAACGGCGTCCGATAAACTATGTTGATACGTCAGACGATGACTCCGAAGCATCGCAAGTTTATCACGTCGTGCTCTGTGCAGCAAGCGACAAGCGTGGGTACAAGGTTTCCGTAAACATTGAAGGGAAGCCGATCTCTATGTTGCTGGACACGGGCGCAGCAGTTACGCTGATTCCTGAAAGCATCTACAAGGCGAACTTCGCGAAAGTCGCATGCAAACCAACGAAGGTTTCCTTGAGAACATACACTGGAGAACCTTTGAAGATAAAAGGAAAGGCAGCTGTCAACGTAGAGCACAACGGACGCAGCGCGACGCTCCCCTTCTCGTGGTAGAAGATAACCAAAGAACTCTACCCGCACTACTAGGTCGCGACTGGTTAGAAGAGTTGCAACTTGATTGGAAAGCCGTCTGTGCAGTAACAGAGGACGACAAAGTCAAGTCTCTAAAGGATAAGTTTCCAGAAGTCTTCCGTAGCACACCTGGAGTTGTGTCCAACTACGAGGCAAAGGTCGTTCTAAAAGCGAACAGCACACCAGTGTACTGCAAGGCGAGGCCCATACCATTCGCAACCAAAGAAGCCGTTGCGGCAGAACTACGCAGGTTAGAAAACGACGGCATCGTAAAAAGAGTGACCCACAGTGACTGGGCGACTCCTGTAGTAGTCGTTCCTAAGCGCGGCGGAGGAATAAGGCTCTGCGGAGACTATAAGGTGACCATAAACCAAGTACTAAAGACTGACTGCTACCCGCTACCGCTACCGGAAGATCTCTACTCCACGCTTGCTGGTGGCAAGGCCTTTTGCGTCTTGGACTTGTCCTCCGCTTTCCAGCAGGTGCCACTCAGTGCAGAAGCCAAGCCCCTGCTCACGCATTAACACGCACTTGGGACTCTTTGAAGATCAGAGACTTCCGTTCGGAATCGCCAGTGCGCCCGCAATCTTCCAGGCACTGATGGACAAGGTTCTGGAAGGCATCCCTAACGTAGGATGCTACATAGACGATGTTATCGTCACGGGCAGTAGCAAGCAAGACTGCTACAACACAGTCACAAATAGTTTTGCGACGGCTAAGAGACTATAACATCACGCTCAAGGAAGAAAAATGTGAATTCTTTCGCGACTCGGTTGTTTACTTGGGTCACAAGGTTTCGGCCGAAGGCATCTACCCGACATCGACAAAAATCAAGGCAATCCGAGACGCACTCGAGCCAACAAACATCACAGAACTGAGAGCCTATCTGGGACTTTTGAACTTCTACGCCAAGTTCTCAAGAAATTTTGCAACGGTGGCCGAGCCCCTCTACTCACTGTTGAAGAAAGAGCGAAAATGGCACTGGTCAAAACAGTGCAGGAAAGCTTTCGAAGCCACGAAGGACATGATCATCAACAGCGATGCGCTCACATTCTTTGACGCTAACCAAGCCCATCGGTCTCAGCTGTGATTCATCTGCATACGGTCTGGGAGCTGTGATTTTTCATGAAATGCCGGACGGAAGTGAAAGGCCAATAGCGTTTGCCTCGCGCACTCTCACAAGTAGTGAACGTAACTATGCGTCAAGGAGAGAAGGAAGCGCTTGCTAATATTTTTGGCCTGAAAAGATTTAACCGGTATTTGTATGGACGTAGCTTCAGTCTGTACACTGATCACCAACCTCTGGTTGGCATTCTAGGACAGGACAAACCAATTCCAACACTAGCAGCCGCAAGAATCCAAATATGGGCTGTAACACTTTCCGCATATCAGTACAAGCTCAAGTTCCGGAACGGCCACAACATGCAAGTTGCGGATGCGTTATCACGGCTGCCACTAGCGGCGAAAGACAAGGATGACGATCCAGAATGTCTAGCTGTCTTCGACGCAATGCCGCTCACCGCCCAACAAGTGGCGAGGGAAACAAAGCCTGATTTGCTTCTCACGGCAGTTATCACCTACACGCTCTCGGGGTGGCCAAGAAAGTATCCTGAAGAAATGCAAGCCTTCTTTGTGCGTAGGGACGAGCTGTCAGTGGAAGGAGGATGTTTCACTTGGGGACATCGGGTCATCATTCCCAAAACCTTGCAAGCACACGTGCTCGCTCTACTACACGAAGCCCACCCAGGTATGACTCGGATGAAAATGTTAGCCCGGTCTAACGTTTGGTGGCCATCTCCTCGACAAGGAAGTGGAAGACACGGTACGCCTTTGTCGTATTTGCCAAAGCGTCCTCCCAGCGCAGACTCCAGGTCCACTGCAGCCGTGGCCCTATCCAACCAGAGTGTGGCAACGCGTTCACGCGGACTACGCAGTCAAAGACGGAGTTAACCTGCTCGTGCTGGTCGACGCTTACTCCAAGTGGATCGAAGTTTTTTGCATGAGTAAAACGACAAGTGCCCAGACAGCCCAGAAATTAGACACACTCTTCGCAGCCTACGGCTACCCGGAGGAACTTGTAACTGACAACGGCCCACAGTTTACCTCGGACGAGTTTCAAGAGTTCCTGCAACACCGTGGTATCAGGCATACGAGGACACCTCCCTACCACGCTGCATCGAACGGAGCCGCTGAAAGACTGGTGCGAACCACGAAGACAGCGCTGCTCAAGCAAGTTCTTTGCGACAACTTGGCAGGAGTGAAGCGCACAACACAAGAGCGCCTTAACGATTTCTTGTTGTCGTACAGGTGCACGCCAAACTCAGTGACGGCAAAGACTCCAGCGGAGCTCTTCCTAAAGCGAGTGCCTCGCATAAAGTTGTCTCTGCTCAAGCCATGCTTTGCAGGTGACATGGGAGACCGTCAACAAAGGAGCGCCGACCAACTCAATCAGCAAAGAGGACCAGCGGAGTTCTTCTGCGTCAATGAGAAGGTTTACGTCAAACAACGCGAGGAGAAGCCGAATCATGGCAGGAGGGAATCGTCGAACAAGTCGTCAGCCCCGCTACGTACCTCGTCAGAGTAAAATACAACGTGCGATTCACCCATGCTGACCACTTGCGGAAACGATGGTGTATTGCACCGAGACCACCTTTTACATCAGGTCAACACGTTACAGCGATCCCGGACAGCCGACCCGATGATCAACGTAACCCTTGGAAGAACAGACAGCCAACAGAGGCCAGTTCTGCAGTTGAAGAGCTGCACGACCGTGCCCTATCATCAGCCCAAGAACCCCAACTTCTCAACAAGGGATCACCGTACTCCGATAGCCAAGCCGAAGGCAACAGGAGGTCATCACCAGCAACCTCATCTCATGGCGTTGCAGACTTCGACGGGACTCAGACGGCTCCAGGCAACGCCGGAGAAGCGACGTCCACCGCCGCAAGGGTTCAAGGTGAAGCACCGGCACTGCGGCGAAGCAACCGCACCCGGCGACCTCCCGACAAGTACCAAGCCGATGATTACAGAGCAAAGGCCAAGTAGCCTAGATTAATTTACAACCCTTTGTTTTGTTAAGGAGGGAAGAGTGTCATGTATTGATAAACACGCTACCCTGACGTCAGCAACATGACGTCATCGCCCTGATAGCGGCGACTTTATAAGAGAGTACGCAACGAATAAACGTTCTTCTTCTTCGATTCGCTCCGACATGAGTCTGGTCTCCGTATCTCGGCCATGATAGAACAGTTCCAAAGCGCGAAACACATAGTCACGAGACACGTTCGAACTGTTGGATTGGTTGGGATGTCCTGGAGCGTTCACTGCTGTCCATCTTAAGGTGGAACTGAGTACAGTTGCCCACACTAGTGTCTAGCCCATGTAGCGTCAGATGCTTGCGAAATTATCCAGAGTCGTGAGCTTACGGAGACCTGACAATGAAGCAAGACCACATTTCTGGCGTAGAAGAATTAGACTTCATGCCGTCTTCAACGCAATGACATCACGGAATAGTTACGCGAAAAAATAAATAATTATTGTGTTGCAATGGGGCCTAAACTTTGACTCGTTAGTTGAGAGACCTCAACTACATACACACCTGCGGCTCTATTGCGCATGTAAAAACAACGGCAAGAAAGAAACAGGACATATATATGAATTAGAAGAAGCACTAGAAGAATGTCAAACTTTTCACTCAGATGGGTCATTCAATGCGAAACGATAGAGGCCTACAATTAACCCCCAAAAATGCGGTCAAAAAAGTTCCGCTATTGGTGATATAAAAGTACGCTTTTCCAAAAAGGTTTGCAATGGCTATTCTTTCATTTTTTTCTATACAATTAACAGCTTGCATTTTGTGGAAAACAAGCCCCAATGGGTAAAAAACATGTATTATTTTATAACAGATGAAATGAGATTGCAATTGTAAACATATCTTTTAAGGAGGGAAATTGCTCATGCTGGAGGTAAGGTGTTGAAAGAACAAGTCCTATTATTCTCATTTTGCATGTTACTACAGTTAGCGTCGTCTGCTTTGTAGTTGAGTGGCATCGTTTGCTAACGAATATGCAATCATGCGTGTGTCTGCTTCCGAATAGCGTTAATAATAATAATATTTAAAAAAAATGTTGAAATTCAGAGCATTCAATCTACTGAAGACGTGGCCGCCACGCGCGTTTTTGTCTAAAACAAGCTCAAAGTTTATCTAATGGGTCCTTAGAGAAGAAGGAAAATTTTTTTGTGTTCCTAAGACGTACCTTGGAAGGCAACACAGGGCGGCATGTTTTGTTTTCATAGCGAGCTATTACAATTACGATCCAGCTTGAAGTTTACCTTTACCCGCATTGAACTGTGTATTCACGCTGTGTCTCCGGGGCTTCCAATCATCTTACATCAACACTCTTCGAGGCGCTGGTTTCAACGTTCCAAGGCAAGGAGGCGGGAGTTTCTGCCTTAATTGAATGAGACCGACTCAGAGGAGGCAAGAGGAGAGAGAACAAACACTCAGGCCCGAAATGCGACCAGAATAATATTGACACGGTCTCTAAGGTTTCGTAAGCAACTTCAATATTTCGACGAAATATTGAAGTTGCTTCTGATGCCAGATATTTTGGGAAGAACATTTTGAATGTGAACGGCGTCAAAAACACAGACCTTTTGTTAGTTTTTGCCTAAACGTGGGCAAATATTTGTATGGGGCAGATTTAAATACGATCCTAGGTCAAAACATTAACAGGCGGGTGAACAATCCAATCAGAGTGGAGCGCAACTGAAGTTTACCCTGGTAGCAGACCGGAGAAACGCATAACATGACACAAGCGTATCAATCCTAGGGCCTAGCCCTGAGCTAGATATGTTTTTGGTTTCAAGACTTTGTTAGTGGAAGAGTACTTTTCTCTCATGGAGGTAGGAAGCTTCTGGAGGTGACATGATGCCACCAGAAGCTTTATAGCTCCATGTTTTCTCTTGCGTTTTTATGGCTTTTCCCTGGCTCGCCACATAAATGCCGAAGGGCAAGACTTGAGCCAAAGGATGCCACGAATGAACCGAAGAAAAAGAATTGAAGACTAAATATGGCCCTTATTTGGGTATATAGAACCGAAGTTGCCACGTGGGAACAGATCAACCAAAAGTGAAGCCGCCTCACTCTGGCACGTCTTTGCCGATTCAGGCCAGAAGGTGGCAGATCGCAGCCAAACTACCGACATACAGTGAAGCCTAGCTTTGGCAATTGTTTGGCCAATTCAGGTCGAGATACCCAGAGTTTGGTCAGAGAAGGTGCAGCTATACTTTGACTTCTTCGGGTTTTGTAAGGCCATGACAAAATCAAATTTTGGCCCAAGGAATTGCGCTACCTAGGTATATTGCCCATGCCGTAGACGTCGTCCTTTGACGTTTTACAAACGCCGAGTAAAAAATATGGATGGTGGGAAGAAACGCATCTGTAGGATATTTAGCTACGAAACAGCGTCGGCAAGGAAGGCGATTTTAAACAGGGTCGCCATGGTCGTATATTAAAGCAGCTATAGCAAGTGTGCGGATTAACTGGTTTAAGACGCACCCTAGTAAAACCTGAAGCGACGGGGAAATGAAACGAAGGAAAAACACATAAATGCAAATGCATCTTAAAGTTTTTTTTTTCTTTCTAATAATACGTCCTTAAATAGGTCCACGACGTGGCGAAGCACACACTTAAAGCTGACACAACAAAGGGACTTAGAAAAAACGGAGCTAGTACTGTGTAAAAAGCTTCGAAATATAGGAATAACACATAGTATTCTTTCTTTTCCTAGCGTTTTATTTTTCTTTAGTGCCCACAAATAACTGTAACGCCTTTTGTGTGGTACACTGTCATTTCGTATTTACAGCAACACTATTTAAAATACAAACATGCACAAAATTACACAGACATTTGTAAGGACCCAAATACAAGTTTGCAGACCAAATACAAGCTTAAACTAACTCTTGGTTGGATAAAATACACTTTTTCAAGGCCGACTAGAAACCACCAAAATCAAGACAAATATCTACGTCACAATCGGATATAATATTATAGGCAGACTGCAGCGACCTAATGGCATTGATTCACAAATTCTAGTAGGATAAAATGTTAAAAAATGGCGACTAGCTCTGGAGGGCACATGAAAGTCTATATTTATAAGTAAATTTTCAGTTTTAACAATACCATGCACTACATTATGAAGAAAATGAATGTCTCTAACATCCCTCCTCGTTGATAGCCTTTCAAGGCCAAATAAAGACAGTAACAAATCGTAACTAAAATACAGTTTCCGACCAACTGTATCGGTCATAAATAATTGGCATAAATGTCTTCTGCACACGCTGAATCATTCCAACTTGTGTTAAAGATAGTGAATTCTAGCTAACTGAGCCAAATTCAAGTCCTGAGCGTACAAGGCTATAGAACAGACGCACTACAGATAATGGTGAAGTGAAAGAACTCGATAATCGAGTGATCATTCCTAACTTTCTTATCGCTGATCCAACGATCTTAGAAATGTGCGCAGTGAATGATAGAGAACTATCAATATAGACGTCAAGGTCTCTTAGCAGAGATACACGATCCATCACATTTCCGTCAAGCACATAAGGGTAAAAGAAAACGTCCCGCTTTCTCGATAAAGAAATGACTTTCGTTTTCTCAGGATTTAACCACAATGCCTGAAAAAACTAAAGTGATTAAAAGTGATTTAAACCATCACACACACCATACATGGGTAAATTACTTTAAAATGTAATTTAAGTAAAATCACAATTGCTTTGCTCCAAATGCAGTTTAACTACAACCACAGTTACTAGGACGTAAAAAGTTATGAATTACAATTACAAGTTACTTTTAAATAGTAGTGCACCTACTTTACAAATACTTATTTCTGAGAGCGACCCAACGTGGGCCATATAACTTTGAACGACTTGCTTAGAAAACAATGCATCTGTGCATTCCTTGCCCCAAAGTTTGAGGCGAATTAAGCCGCGCTATATTTTACACTCATTTTATGATTTTTTTTAAATTGATGATAGAACTTGACAGCTTGGAGTAATGCAGCCCTGCGTTCTCATATTTTCAATAATAATAATAAATTAGTTCATATACTCGAAGACGCCAGAACGCCAAATTAAAATTGGGTTGGCACACTTCCGTTAGCCAGGCAAATATGTAGATGGTTGAGCGTGTTGGTTTCTAATTTTCGATAAGGAAAGAGGGACATTCAAAACAAACAGACAACACAGGCTTTCGGGTGGCAGTAATTCTCAACACAGGCTTTCAGGCGGCAGTAATTTTGCAATTATTGAAGGTAGTGTTGTCTGTTTGTCTAGAATGCCCCTCTTTCCTTATCGTAAAAAAGGCAAATAAGAATGCGACAATTAGTCATATCTTAATGTTTGAATTGTGTTGATATAAAACTACAATCCGCACGTGTTAATACGGCCATATTCACCTACAAACGTTTCATGTTATTGTAAATTATTTACATTGAGTTGAAATTATAATGGCTCAGGAATATATAAGAACCACATCGGGGCTCCCGAATCAATGTTGACAATATTCACAGGTGCGATGTCAGTTTCCAAAAGGATTATGCAAATAACATCCGCAGTTAGTTATACAAGAAACAAACTTGAAAATAATATAAATAAATACATATGCTTCAGTACTGGAAACGGGACGTAAAACTGGCAAAGAAAGAAAAATAACTTCAAAGATAATAAGATTCCGAAACTCGGCTGAAAGCTGCATCTCAAATTTTGTTTTGGTTCACTATTTTGGCATGCTTACGCTATTGTTTTGTGCTCGTATCGCAGACGGCGCCACATGGCGCCTTTGAGGTAGGCTCCAAAGAGGACTGTCTCTCAACCCTAAGCGTAAGCCACAAAACAACAAACAACGCGACTCTATTTTTGTTGTGCGTGTGTGTGCGTGCATGTCTGTGTGTGCGAGTGCGTCACCTTGCGCTAGGCCACTTCTGCGAGCGCTGAGGTTTTCAGAGAGGTTCCGTCGATGCCGGGAAGTCTTGCAAATGTAATTGTAACTGTGCCTTAAATTTTGCAATTATTGACGCTAGAAAGTAATTAAATTACAATTACAATTTCTCTTAGTCGAAAGTAGTTAATTACAATTACAAATTACCAAAAAGCAGTTAAATTACACAAATGTAATTACTGTAATTGAACTACTACCCAAGTTTGACACACACAGACACCACACAGGATGTCAAAGCGGCCCGACACGAAGGAAAAAAGTAGCCACGTCTTGATACGGCCAGGGAAAAACAAAAACAAAGTACATTTTAAAACAGCCCGCATGACCAAACGGTTATGAATTTAGAAACCATCTTTTATTGTCACTTAAAGGAACATACAAATGCCCAAGAGAAGGGAAAGTACTATCGATTTTGAAAGACTCCTTCATCAGGTATTTGTAGCAGTCTTCTCCGTATCGATGATTTTATTTTCTTCCCATACACCCCTAGGTTAACAAGAAAAGATAAAGGTTTATTTTATTCAAAAATGTCATTGTGTTTTCCAACTGCTCACATTTGTTCACAAAATCTGTCATTAATACACCCAGCTGTTTGACGCCTGAAACAAGCATCATATTTTACAGGAAGTTTCTAAACGATATCAAGGTAAGAAACCACTTACGTCTTTTTGTGCATCTTGCAGAATTTTTTTTTTGACAAGAAGGTTCGTGAATTACTCTGAACGAAAATGCAGCTTGAAATTTAGAATCCCCGTGAATTTACCTGATATCACCCTGAGGTTATGAGAAACATCATGAAAGTTAAGGCATGAAGAGAACCTGGGCTCTTTTTCTAGTTTGACCTTTTTTGTACATTAACGCTAATTATTAAATGAAAGACGACAGATGACACACACTCTACTTCTCTAGTACTGTTAACCAAAAAAAGCCTGTTAAGCAGTCTTTCTAAGCGGGCAACGAAAATTACTCAACGATATTACGACGTGATGCATTTAGACAGCGGCAGCTGTGCTGCTTATTCGAGGACATGAGAGTGACGATCGATTGACATCGCACAGATCGTGCATCATACGGTTATCTGATATTGAAATGATTTTGCGTTCATGTATTCTCGATACGTTGTTGATGAGTAAATAGGGAGATTTCGTAGCTCGCGTTTCCCACTCCGCTAAGACCTCCCAACGAAGAAGCCCCTACTGCGCCCGCGCGCCGATGGCATTGACTGTAGCGTTCCGGGTATCGTAGCGAGTAGCGGAGAGCGTTGCAATACGGCGAAAACAATTTACGAAAACCCCCCATTATTTTAAGGTAGTGATGTGTTTTCTCACCAAATTTAGCGGGGAAACTGAATTGGTGCGTAGGTCATGTGACGTAAATTGTTTTATCTCAGTTTGCGAGGAACCTGAATTTGTCTGTAGGTCCCATGACGTCAGGTCACGTGGCATCAATTTTCCCGCCAGATTTAGCGGGGAACTTGAAGTTGTCTGTAGGTCCCGTGGCGTCTAGGTCACGTGACATTAATTTTCCATCCAAGTTTAGCCGGGAAACCCTTCGTTTACTCTCACGCCGTCGCGAAACCGGGGGACGGGCCATTAACAGCTGCCACTATAAGGTTACATTCACCCTGGCTTTCGAACCGCAATTGCGAAGCGGATTCACTGGTTTTCATCATCACCTGCTCGTGATTTTGTATTGCATCATTAGGCGACCGCGTTCCGAATCGCGTGGCGGTTGCGGTTGCGGGTGAGGAGAGGCGCATTAACTTGCAACTAAGAGACCAGACCGGTTTTTAAGCCTCTTGCGATGTTTTAGAACGAGCTCCGCTGCAGCGCATCCGGTCCTAAGACGTCGCAGGAGGCTTAAAAACCGGTCTTGTCTCTCTCGGTCTTACTCGGTCGCATCTATGTGAACGCGCTTAACTTTATTGCTCGTTTGTGAAAGCTAGCATCTGTCCTGTCTACTTTCTTGTAGTTGTGTTTTTTCGATATTTTATTTGCACCTATGAGCAATGAACCATAACTTCAAGAGAGGTAGGTATGCAAATACAAAAAAGGGGAGTAACAAATTTCGATACCTCCTTTGATACCTCTAAATAAGAGTGGATTTCAAATATTGCAATTTGAATCTGGTTTACTATGGAATTTGTTTACGGATTTGTGTTTATGCTCCTGGTAGTTCAACTTGTTTTGAGCTGCGGAGCTCGTACAGAAAATGGTGACTAATATATCTTTTCTTTTGACGTAGGACTACGTATTTCTTCGTGCTTGGATGGGGGCGCAAAGCTGGGAGGTCGATTTCACGAAGAGTCGGTCACGGAATTGACGTCACACGGATCACCGCCTGCTGCTGAGAACCGCACAGTGCGCACGCGCGTCCTTTCTTATCTGCTGGTTTGCTTGTTTGCTCGCTTCAACGCGAGGCGCTCCTGTCTGAATACAATGGCGATAGACGTCGCTCCCGCAGCCGTGATTCCACAATCATCGCTCATCGTTCTGAACAGCAGCCGAGCTCGCGTGCTCTGCGGCAAGGGCAGTTCACGCGACTCCCTCGCGCGACTCGGCGATCGGCGTAGGTGCCTCGGAAATGGCGGCGTGGGGTCTTCACATTTGCCACTTCCCAGCATTACTAAAACTCTCAGTTGGGAAACTCACCCTTGAAACCTGGGCCGCTGGCGTCCACCAAAACCGAGCTAAATACGCAAACAGCGCCACCCTTTTGCGACGAGTTAAAACATGAATGTTGCTTTACATAGCTACTGCGAGATGGCCCTTCGAGATGGCGCCACTGGCCCTTGCCCGACTCGACGTGCAGCCGTGCAGTTCCCGGAGTGGACGCTGCGGGAGAAATGGCGGCGTTGCGATCGCCATTAGCTCGGCTTTCGAGTACGGATCGGAGCCACTTTTAAAGCAGGCTCTATGGCAGTTTCCCAACTGAGTGGTTCTAGTACCGTTGCCTCTTCCGAACTGCACATGCTCGAGCGCATGCTCTCGAGCATGCGCTCGCGGCCTACGCGCTCGTGGCGCGTACACCGCTTAAATGTATACTTCGTTTCAGCTTGGGTCCAGACGCATGCGATGCTACAAGCGCGAGCTCCGGGCTTTCAGCGTCCCTGCCAAGCACGCGCGCTCGTGCAATGCAAGCACTGTTCAGGGCCACATGCTCGCGCTCGTAGCATCGGCTGCGTCTGGACCCAAGCTGAAACGAAGTATAGAAGTCAAAGTGTTGGTGGCCGCGCAGAAGAATCATTCACAGCAAGATCAACCGATGAAGATGACGGCTCTTTTTTGTAACTTTGCTTGAACGTTTTGTCTACCAGTGAGGCACAACGGTGGCAAAGTTAAACTGCGGAATCTACGGCTCTATGTAGCCTCAACGCCTGCCAACCAGGCAATCAAACACCTGTTCGTGGAACAAAATACAGCCTTTCCATCCACCACTCAAGTTGAAGGCTAGTTCAGAAAGGGCAGAGATGTGCTCGCGGGTTCTCAATATTGTTGCGTCGTCGGTTCCGAGGAATGATGATACAACCTATGTAGCATTATCAAATCCTCACATGTCCTTAGGAACTGTAACTGGGGAATGTTAAATTCTTCTCTCATTGCTGAGGCACTGTTTGCTCGTTTAAAGTCTTGGAGTACAAAGCCTAATGACAGCAGCACCATCTCTACGCAATTCCAAGTGTAAATAAGATTTTGTAGTTAGCAGGAGGTGTATCAGATACAGGATGTTTAACTCTTCTGACGAGTGTTACTGAATTCCAAACATCTCGAGAATATCTCGATATTGATGGGTCTCTTTTAAGTGAAAATGATACATTAGTTTTGCATTAAAATTTTATGGAACATTCACCTTCCCTTGGCATAAAAAACGGAGAGATATACTTTTTGATCTAAACAGATTAGCTCACATTTTGTTTCCTTCCTAACTAATTTTTGTTTGTTTTGTTCTAACGAACGAATCGTGAAGTGCACGCGCTCTATGCAGATTTCTCGACTCCACGAAGGTTGGCTTGTGTCTCCTCTTGTGAAAGCTTCTAAACAGGAAAGTGACCGCCTTAACTAAATCTTGTTCGCGCTTCGGTTTAATGCCAGGCTACAAATAGTATGGCTGTCAATGAAGCACAAGGAGATAGCTTTTGAAAGAATTGACACACGTGTGCTAATATATCTGACAATTGACAGATGAGGAGTCATTGGGAAACGTTCAGATTGTTCTAGACAGGAAACACGAGAAGGTACATATGTGACAATATACAGACTGACCACGATGTTTTTTTTTTTTTGAAGTGGCTTATCATCAAAGAGGAGTGAAAGAGCTTCGATGCTGTAGGATATGAAGCGAAAACAAAGGTCGCTTTACCAGAAATACTCGGACAAAAAATAAACAAGTTCAAAAAGGAAAGAACGTACGCTCTTGTTATATCGCAGAAAAAAGTATGATGTCCCCAGTTGATTTTGCGCTTTTTGAAAGCTACTCTAAAAAGTGTCTGTTCGGGTTAATGAGGCAACCGCCCCTTTCTCTTCACGTGCGAACCTTTGTGTCCCTGGAGAAAAATGGTTGAAAAAAGACTCTTGCACGGTACGCGTCCTGGTGCAGATTAATGAGCTCACTATTAATTACATCCCTTGAGATGCCGAGTCCCGGAAACCCCTAATTTAGACGCCTGCGAACCTTAATCACGACCCACTGGGTAAAAGGGCTAATGTGGAGCGCGTCTACGCATTGTTACCGAGCTTGTACTCTTTTCTGTGGGCGTTTTTACCCAAAGTGGCTAGAGTAATTTGGCGGTAATTGCTCACAAATAATGACGAATAATAATTTAGTCAAGTTTGATCACATCGACAGAAAGAAAGAAATCTGAACCTCGTGTCTGATCAATCAGCAGTCCTAAAGTAGGTGTATGTAATCAAAGAAAGAAACTATTAGATTGCCTCTTCCTTTTTCATCAAATATAAACAAGAAAGAGGAAATATGGTAACATGCCCAAAGAGTTTGGTGTTTGCTAGTCTAAGGGAGGAAACGCGGATGCAATAGAGTTATAACCAAGGTGAATTCGGGTCAGCGCGCATGCATCAGGCACCTTCTTTCTCGGTGCTCAAGACTATGCTATGGCAAAAAAGGAAGCTTACGTGTTCTTCCTCAACGAATGTTGTCCTAATTTAGACAGCTATGGTGACCTCTCGTGCTTTGATATTATACGAGACATTCAGAGCTATAAGGGCAGCTGGAATGTATTACATGGTAGAATGTTGCAGCAAGTATATTTGCTTATGACCTACATGATCTTAAGCTTTTTTTTCCCTTCGCTTCGTACATAATATTATAATGATAGGGAAACAAATTCTAAGTGGAATGTTTCAGTGAAGACAAATGATTCAAAATGTAATTAGTAGAGTCTAGGTAAATATGTAAATAATTATACGTTCAAACGTATAATCTGCTGTCCGCCGGGGTCGGCAACAATATCTTAAAATATCCCAAAGGAATACTTCGTTTATTTCAAGTGTCGCCTAAATAAATTGTTGTCGGATGCTGATTAAATATCCTGTATAACTTGCATATTGCTTTGTGAACCAAGACTTTGTGTCGCAGTACTTCTTTGACGGTGACAACATTTGTGATATAACAAAATGAGGTAGAAATGCAAGGGGCTAAGACAATTTCAAGACCATTTCAGATTTCTTTAACGAAATAACACTGAATTAACTTTGCTCTTTCTCGCAATGAAAGTGACCGACGTTAGCTTTTGTTTGGAAAACAAACTTGCGCCTCAGGAGGCTAGCTGGCGTTTCTATGTCAGCCCCTCAAGTTGGAAAATAAATTGGAGGCACAATGTAGTTTAAAAAATTGGAGAAAACAATTTCGAGTGAAAACATTGGCTCATGTTTTGGTGTATTTCCAGGCTATTGCTTTTTGTGGCATCTCAGTTATTAAGTTTTGTTACTTTGTACTTTTTTCCAGATGGAATCTGGGCCGCGCTTTTGTAAACCCTCACTTAACGGGAATTTTCTTCGTCTTCAGATTAAAGACAAGCCAGATCATGTTCCTGAAATACAAACACCTATATCATTACCGAATTTGCAATTACATTTTTTATGCCCGCAGTTTATTTTATGAGCCTCGAAATTTTCTCAGGAGGAGTATAATGACATTTTTACTTTTAATTTTATGTTTTTGTTTAGTGCAAATGAACGAAACACTAGAACTTTAAAAACTAATATATATATTTTTCTTGTTCACATTACTTAACTCTTATAATGTTGTGCTTCTTGTATCCTTCCATGTCTTTAATATAAAGGAATACGGCCTTCCCGACTTTTGCCTAAAAAGGAAAATAACTAGAAAAAAAGTACGCTCTTGTCAATTTGCAAAATATTGCAAGAGAAACTACTGAAGTGTTTACCTTTTATACAGAATCAAAATTCAAAGGCTCCCGCAAAACGCCCGTAAAAAGATAATCGATTCATATAGATACTAAATAGTTTCCAAATGAGTGTTATTTTAAGTCCAAGTCTGACGTCGGTTAAGCAAGCGTCAATTCACTTGACGGCGTGATATCACTATGTCCCGTGACATCACGGCATCTCACCCGGTCACGTGGTCTCGGATGTACGCTCCGTCAGTGTCGTTATATCTCTCCGTAGAATCACCCCTCCCGTGCCCCCTCCCTCACCCCGAGCTAAAAGCAGATACTACGTAATATTTCGCAATTGATTGCGGAAAATATTTCTGGTGTAGTACATCAGATTTGATTAGAAATCAAAGCATTTAATACTTCTACTTATAATTCGTGCGGTTACGCAGATTTAGAGTAAAATCGAATGTGATTGTTTGGGACTTGTTTCAACAGTTCTACTATTTAAGAGAAACTGAATAAAGTACGTGCCACAAAAAACAAATTTGACGGTAATTTTGGTAAAACATTAAGAGCCAGGCCAAGGCAATCCGGAAACACATCTAAGAGCGGTGATCATTGCTTTAAGCCAACACCTGCGGTTGTGGTGATCGGCCACGCCGCTGCCGCTACCTCAAAGGAGCCCGACAATTTCTATCAGCGCTCAAAAACCATGGCCGCGATGGGGCGCTCTTTTACGACGGCTTGCGTCTTCAAACAGGTGCAAGATACCCACAAATAAAAAAAATGCGGCGAACAATTTAACAAAGGATGTTGCCGGTGGTTGGAGCCTGGACAAAAAGTAACAAAAGCAACACACATTGCAAGGTATGACCGATACGTGCGAGGAGCAACAAAGCCGGATTCTGGAATCCCCGAAAATGAGAACTTCCATCGTTGAACCGCTGTTGCCGCCCAGAGCAATGTGCAATCGAAGACATCTGGCGCACAAAGGCGTCTTGTTGGTGGTACGCCCGCCGTCCGGTCCAAGGTACGAAAAATGCGAGTGGAAACTTTGGGCTATCTTTTTGGTTTTTTATGACAAAAACGCCAAGAAAGCGGTGTTTTCGTGTCAGGGCAGTCTCGAGCTTTTTTGTCGTCATCATGGCTGTTCCAGACGTCGTGTGAAAACAGACAGCAAACAAGACGGGCATCACTGATCGACAGGGCGGCAGCTGACTGCAAAATAGAATGGATGGCTGCACTTAGGAAAAATAAGAGCCCCATTCTTTTCTTCCCAAGCCGCGTAGATCTTTTTTTTATTTGTATGTTTGTTCATAGAAGGTTGGGCATACACCGTAAAAGAAGAAGCCACGAAGAAATAAGCAATAATCACCTAGGTTGCAAAAATTATTTTAGAAATGCGCCCGGGCATGTCATACAAAATGCCACGCCATCGTATTTATTCTTAAAACATCACGCTTAAAAATTCGTTTAGGAGGTTGCAACTTCAAGACGTCAATAGTCTTTTCTTGGGCACAGCTTTGACATAACTTGCGTTTTCTTTCCCGCTCCTACAGCTACGAATCTGATGCCTGATGTGTCCATGATCAACGCAAGAAGGCAAGACTCGTGTTTATTTTCCTATGTTTAATGTCGTCCAGAGAAAAGGGGGATAGCGGGGAGAGGAGTGAGCCTCATTTACGCGACAAGTTACTACTCGGCTAGGGGATGCATGGGAAAACAGAGGAGGGTTAAAAGTGACAGGGTGGAACTTTAGCGGGGGTTCAAACATTTATAGCGCGGAAAGTTCCGCTTAATAACCTTGAAACGGTTACAATTCATTCGGCTTTTTGTTCAGGATACCCGTTCCAGGGTTCCGCAGAAACTTCAGGATGGTTTTGAAGTCTCTCTGCGCAGTTACGCGTGGTGCAGTTGACAAAAAGTTCTTCGACGGTCAATTAGGGAACACCGCTATACTTTGTTTCAGCTTATGTGCAGGCGCAGCCGACGTTACAAGTTGATGGGACAAATCAGAGAGCGTCAAAAGCGCACCATCATGGTGTGCGTCATGTTTATGCATGTGTTCTATTATCGCTGGACGAATTATGTACAGGGAAAGCTTTGTGACTTGCGCTTTTGACTTCGCTTGACTGGTCCCAATAACTCGTAGTGTCGGCTGCATTGGAGCCTAAGTTCAGACAAAGTATAACTGCGGACACATGGAAGAGGCCCTTCCGCTCGTATGCATATTGCGAGCAATTTATTTTTAAGAAACTAAACTGCCTTGCTCAAGGAGGAAGGTAGAGACTCATTAGTGTGATTGCCTTGATAACAAAGTCGTCGTGCATTCAGTCCTATTTTTATGCTTATTTATGACTCGCTTAATGGCAGAAAAAAACAAAAAATACAACAACAACAAACAAACAAACAAACACATAACGCTCAGAATGAGGTATGCCAGATTTGAGAATTTTTCTTCGGATTTAAGATTTCTCGCTATAATTTATAATACCCACGACCCAATTCGCTATATATATTTCCCAAAAATTTTATAAAATAAATTTTAGTTATGATTAAAAAAAAAACCACACACATAAAAACCTTCTTACTTTTCGAGTAACTTCCTCAAATACCTATGGGGGATCACATTTATTAGTTTATTAAACTGTAATTATTTATTTGGACTCCTTGAGTCGCGGGTGGAGGGGCAAAAGGTAAACAAATTTTACCTGGCGAGGCCCCACCACCCTGTACATAGCTCAGCAGCGTACAGCACTAAACGCAAAAAAAACTATGGAGTCAATATCTTGTCCACAAAATTAAATCCTTATACAATAAGAACAAAAAAACATTAATAATAAAATGACACCCATATAAATAATAATGTACATGATAAGGCACTTCATAGAATTAACAGTAATAAAGTGCTAGGAATTTGTCACTTACAATGTAAAGTAACGGTTAACAAGGATAAATACAGAAAACAAAAAAAACTGATAATCAGCCCCATAAATAGACAGAAAATGATTAAAAATCAGTTTCACAACACTATTCATAAAATGGCAGGAGATAACGTTTCATATTTTTCTTGAAGGTGAAAAGTGAAGTAGAAATTTTTATTAACTCAATGATGTCGGGGTGGTTGTTTAGGAGCTTGTGTATTTTATAAGTTATTGCTTGGGAACCGTAGTTGGTTCGTATTTTTGGTTTCATGTAGATTTCGTTTCTCAGATTATATGGCGTTGTCTTCCGGTAGTAGGTCTCACTAAATGTATTTCCAGCTTTGTTGTAGTCATATATATATATACATTGCAAGTTTAAGGATAAAGAGGCTTTCAAAGTCCAAAAGTCGGTGCTCTGCAAAATATGGAGCTGTATGATCACTATAACACAGGTTCTCAATACAACGAACTGCTTTCTTTTGTAGACCAAGTATCCTAGTCAAATTAGATTTTGTAGTGGTTCCCCAGACCAATAAACAATAACGAAGATGGGATTGTTCTAAAGCGTAGTAAAGCTGACGCTTAAGCCAACAAGGAAGGATTTGTTTGAGTTCGTATAAGACGCCAATAGATTGAGATATTTTCTTGCGAACATGATCTATATGACGCGACCAGCTTAGCGTTTCTTCAAACCAGACGCCCAAGAATTTAAGGGAGGACACTCGTTCCAATTCCAAGTTTTTAAAAGTTATTTTTAAATTAAGATTACTACGAAGTTGCTTATGAACCGGTTTAAAAAATATATATTTCGTTTTGTTGACATTCACCTCTATCTGATTGGAGTCTAGCCAGAGCGCTAGTTCATGAAGCCACATATTTGAGAAATCTTCTATCTCACTTAGATCCTTATCAGTAAAAAATTCATTTGTATCATCTGCATATAGGATTATGTCGGGAGTGCCAGGTATGTTCACTATATCATTTATATATAGTAGAGAGAGCAATGGTCCCAGGATTGACCCCTGGGGTACACCATAATTTATTTTGCTTGGTTCAGATTCGAATCTATCAATTTTTACGTATTGCGATCTGTTCGATAAATAGCTGCAAAGTAAATCCCAAGCTGTGCCCCTTATACCATAACGCATCAGTTTTTTTAGAAGGATGTCGTGTTTGATCGAGTCCAACGCCTTGCGGAAGTCTACGAAACTTCTTACGGTGTATAGCTGACTTTCAATACTATCGGCCAGTTTATCTTTAATATGTAATAAAGCCTTTTATGAAGATTTATTTTCCTGAAAACCATACTGTACCTTCACTATTATTTGCCTTTCTTCGAGATATTTAGAAAGCCTAACATAATTACTTGTTCCAGGATTTTAGAAAATAATGGGAGTACTGAAATTGGCCTGTAGTTGTTTATATTGTTGCGCGGGCCACCTTTATGTATAACACACGCTCTCGCAAGTTTCATTTTTTGTGGAAATGTACCAGTTGATAAAGCAGTGTTTCAAATATGTCAGTGGAAGACTGATAAGATGAGAAACTGAGTTTATCGTTACTGTCTTTATATCGTCTACCCCAGCTGCTGTGTTATTTTTTAAGTTCAAAATAATCTGTATTATCTCTGTTTCTGTCGTAGGGCAAACAAATCCTGAGTTCGCATTCTGAACTGGTGACAGGAATAGATCAGAATTACTACTGAATGTACATGATGATGCACCAGCATCTAAGAAATGTATGTTAAATTTGTTGGCCAAGGACATGTTTGAATATAAATCACCATCAATTATTAGTTCATTTGGTAAGGCATCGTGGGTCCGAGAAATAAGACTTTTAGGTTGTTCCAAATTTGCTGTGGGTCGTTATAAACTGACGCAAATTTATTCTCATAGTACTGCTTGCGTGCTTTTTCAATATGTCCATTCAGCTTATTTGTGGTCCTTTTATATTTCCGTAATATGGCTTCATCTGTCGTTTTGATAAAAGTACCATAAAGTTTATTTCGATAGTTCATTCTTTTGTACATATCCTTATTTATCCATGATTTTCTTATTTTCTTGTGTTTTCTCCCATTTCTGATAGGAAACGCTTCATCATAGCATCGTTTGATTTTTGTTATAAATATGTCATAACATACACTTGGATTCGGTTCACTGCGTACATCATCGAAATTAATACTCGATATCATGGCATAAAAGGTGTTTATATTGTCACGATTAATGCATCTTGAAGCTATCACAGGCGAAAAATAGGATGAGGTTCTCGTTTTTCGCGAAGATGGAAGAATACAGAAGATGGGTAGGTGATCGCTTGTAGGATTGGAAATTATTCCGGGGATTGCCTGACTCGGTAAATGACTTGTAATACACAGATCAATTACAGTTGCGCTATCAAGGGTTATTCTTGTTGGGGCGGTGATAAAATTACTGCACCCGAAAGATTCAATTATGTCAAGGAACTGTCTGCAAGAAGTATCCGAGCCAAGTACATTAATATTAAAGTCACCTCTTAGTGTGACTGGTAAATTTAAGGCAGTAATATAGTCTAAAAGTTCAGTGATGTAATTAATAAATTCACATACTGTTCTTGAAGGCGGGCGATACAGCGCAGCGACTACGGAACCGTCGCATATTGGAACGATCGATTCGTAGTGACTGGTAGCACCCGAACTCGGGCACAACACGATAACTAGCGCTTTCACGGAAGTACAGGGAAGCGCCTCCTCCCCTTTTGTCTGTTTCCTGAAAATTATCCCTGAAAATTAACCTTGTTAATTTTCAGGGATAATTTTGTATCCCTGAAAATTAACTTCGTCACTGGTACTAGTTTGCCAAGTTTCTGTAAAAGCCAAAACGTCGAAGCTATAATTACGAGAGCCCAAAAGAATATTGATTTCGTCATGTTTATTAGCAATGCTCCTAGCATTCAAGTGGAAAATTGAGAAATGTTCCTGTAGGTACAGCGGATCTTGCTGGATAAGTTGGCTGAAAGTAGCCGGATCATAATACAATGAAAGAGGAGTTGTATCGGCCATTCTCAGATTATTGGCCGAGATCAACTTCAGATCCGATTTTGATAGCGCGTTTGCCCTCTGCCTTGCGTACGAAGATGTTTCCATTTTTTTGCCAAACAAACTTGTAGCTTTTTTCTTGAGCTTTTACTTTCGTCCTCCACAAGAGTTTCTTGTTGTGTGCGGTTAGGTTGTCAAAGAAGCGCACGTTCAGATCAGTTTATTTTAGATAAGCCCTTTTAGCCAGCCATTGGTCACGTGTTACTCGCGATACAAAGCGTGCCAAGACGACCGGAATCTTACCGGCCTTAGGCGGCAGTCTGTGCAGGTCTTCTAGATCATTTGCTGTCTGTTCAACGAGTTCGAGCTTTCGTGCTATATCATTCACTTTAAAGAGAAGATCTTCAATTTCACCTCGAGGCAGTCCATGTATTTCTAAGTTAGTTCTGCGACTGTACTGTTCCAATTTATTTAGTTCTTGTCTTAGCTTTTCAACTTCAGTGTTGTTTTGCATCTCGACATCCAATAGTCGTTTCTTTAGGACTGAGATTTCTTTGGATTGCTTTGTCATTTCTCAAAGCACATAGTCATACTTGTCAGACAGTTCCTGTACCTTCGTTTCGATGTTGATTACACTTTCCTTAATCGTCATCAAAAAGTCCACCCTCTCCCGGATGGTAACGAGGTCACCTAGTTTTCCGTTCATTTCAGTCAGCACCTTACGAAGATCAAGTTCTGGTTCTTGTTTATCTTTTTCTGACAATGATGCACCTCATACAGTGCGACACGTTTGGCACCTCCACGTTTTTTTAGCTCCTTCTCCTCTAGACGTAAGGGTATTTTCACTGACTCCTGAGCTAGAGCCCAGGTCATACCCTTGTCTTGACTAGACTGCCGGTTTGTCTTAGGGCATAGCTATTGAAAAAATTCAAAACAAACATGACTATCAATTTTATGTCTGTAGCGTAAATTTGAAACATCCGGAGACCATGCCTTCTTCTAAAAACACCGATTACAGCTTACAGCAGATTGCTATTAAAAGAGCATGAAGTTTAACCTCGCCGTTTGAACGTGCAAGCAAACACATTCAAAAATAAATAATAAAACGCATTATTTATTATCGTCAGCGTCAGGTATTCCTAGAATGTTGCATATCACACCATTTAGAAGATTACGTAAGAGGCTGGAAAAATTATGACTACAGAACCTATATTACGAGCTGATATATATAGGGTGGCTCAAGTCACCAGGCTCGATTTCAAATTGACCGTAAAAATCGACGCCTGCACGTAGCAATTTAAACTTTTCGTCAAAGGTTTATTTCACAGGTCAGTTTTTTCTTGCAAAATTACAAAGCGTAGTTCTCTTTCTGTAAAAAATAAGGCCAAGAAACTTGCCTGGGTCAACGGCGGGCGGCGACGCAGACGACCAAGTGGAGGTGCGGGGTGTGCTTGCCGCTCCTATTGATAGATGGCGCTACCTCCTTGTTTCGGTCAGAGATCTGGTTTCGGTTTGCTTTTAAAGAAATTTTGAAAGTGCCGCGTCGGCCGTGGCTTATTGACACGAACATAATCTTTCTTGTAATCTACCTTTGGCTTGAAAATAAATGCAGACAATGATAGCAAAACTTCAAGTAACAAAAATGAAAGAAAACGCGGTTGCATAACGACATCGCTGACGGCGCTCTTGCAGCCGGTGAATTTCGTCTGCGTGTCGTATGCTTTCTTTCGCTGGTCGGTTGTATCCTCGGATACAACCGACCAGCGAAAAGGTCTCGAGCTGCTCCCGAGACCTTTTTTTGTCGCGGTTGGTGAGAAAACAGCCACAATACGTCACCTGACCGTCCAAAAGAGGGCACATGTTGTCCTCTGGTTTACAGAAACCAGGAGTATGAGGCAAGTGAGATCGAAGTTTCGAGCCACTTTTCGTAGGCGTCCACCCACCCGTTGGACTCTCATGCGCTGGGTACACCGATTCAACACAGAGAACACTGTGCAGACCAGGCTGCGAGTACTCGAAGAGAGGTCGCCACAGCAGAACAAGCGCCACTCCGTGCTTGCGGCATTTGCATTGAACCCACGTCTGTCCGTGCGACAAGTCGCAAGACAACTTGGCATCAGTAAAAGTTTCGTCTGGAGGGTGATCCGCCAACAAATGTATCCGTTCAAGCCACAGGTCCTGTTCGAGCTGCTGCCAGATGACTATGAACGGCGAAAGCAGTTCTGCGTGGACGAACTTGGACGCATCTCCAAAAACAGGAACCACCTTCCGTTTCTGCTTTTCACGGACGAAGCTATATTTCATCTGGATGGGCACGTGAAGAAGCAGAACACCCGCTGCTGGTCCGAGACAAACCTCCACTGGATCACTGAAGAGGCTGTCCAGTCACCAAAGGTCGTAGTATGGTATGGACTTTGGAGAGAAGGCGTTGTTGGTCCATTCTTTTTTGAGGGCACGGTCACCGGCGAATACTACCTTCGCATGCTCGAACAGGACGTCTTGCCGGAGCTGGAAGCTTCGCACATGCAAAGGGAGGTGTGCATCTTCCAGCAAGACGGAGCACCCCCGCATTACGCCACCACAGTGAGAGACTGGCTTGACAGAACCTTTCCCGGCAACTGGATGGGTCGAGGGTCACCGACAATGCCCTGGCCCCCACGGTCCCCTGACCTGACAATTTGTGATTTTTAGTTTGGGGTTTCGTGAAAGTCCAGGTCTACGCAGTTCGCGTGCGCACGATGACGGAACTAAAAGAGCGCATTCTATCCGCCTTCGATGCGATCACTGACAACATGCGGGAGGCAGCCTTCAGGGATTATGAGCGAAGACTGCACAAGTGCCTCCAAGTTCGAGGTGGACATGTGGACGGAAGACAACGAGAACTCAAGAGCACATATATATCCATTTTGTACATGACCAGCGGCTTTGACAACCGCGAAAACGGCGGGCTTCTGCTGACAGGCTCTTTCCAGAGCCATTAATTGCTGTTTATCTGGAGCTTGCTTTGGCAGCCTCCCGTGTCTCAAAAGTGCGGTCTATATAGCGTCCAAAGTGACGCAATGTGGCTGTTTCCCCACCAACCGCGACAAAAAAGGTCTTGGAAGCAGCGTCCGAGGATACAACCAACCAGCGAAAGAAAGCATACGACACGCAGACGAAATCCGCCGGCTGCAAGAGCGCCGTCAGCGTTGTCGTTATGCAATCGCGTTTTCTTTTATGTTTGTTACTTGAAGTTTTGCTCTCATTGCCTGCATTTATTTTCAAGCCAAAGGTAGACTACAAGAAAGATCATGTTCGTGTCAATAAACCACGGTCGACGCGGGCACTTTCGATATTTCTTTAAAATCAAACCGAAACCAGATCTCTGACCGAAACCAGAGGCGTATATGGGGAGAGTTTGGTCAGTCTATGATCTCGCCGCCGTGACGCTCTCCTCCCGAGCGAGCCAATCAGCACGCGGCGCAGAGCGAGAGGCATGAGCGCATGCGCGTGAACTCCCGGCTGCTCCCAGCTGAGCGGGGAGGGCCGCCATCTTCGATCATTCTCCCGGCAGAATGCATTAGATCGCCATCTAAATCTCGATTATTTCCTTTATATCGCTGGCTCTGGCAAGAAAAGGATATACTATTATTCCTCGGTGGGTTAAGAAGCTAATAAATGAAGTTTTCTCGACGTATGGCCACAAACTTTTATTCAGGCGAAAAAGAAGTCGGCCCGTAGCAGACGACGCGTAACCTCAGCAGTGCTCTTCTCCGACCAGTCTCCGACGGCGTTGCGTCAAAACGGCGGTCGTCTCCTCTCTGCTCCTTCTTTCTCTCTTGCTCCTTCGGCGCTCTCCTCCCTTTCGTTTACTTTTCTCCTCTCCGGCGCCTTCGTCGCCACACCCACTGGCCAAACTCTCCCAATATACGGCTCTGACCGAAACAAGGAGGTAGCGCCATCTATCAATAGGAGCGGCCAACACACCCTGCACCTCCACTTGGTCGTCTGCGTCGCCGCCCGCCGTTGACGCAGGCAAGTTTCTTGGCCTTATTTTTTACAGAAAGAGAACTACGCTTTGTAATTTTGCAAGAAAAAACCGACCTGTGAAATACACCTTTGACGTAAAATTTAGATTGCTACGTGCGGGTGTCGGTTTTTACGGTCCATTTTAGATCGAGCCTGGTGACTTGAGCCACCCTATATATAAGCACAAATGAGTGACTTCATTTTGTACCCAACTTATGAAACAAATACACACACCAAGGCCAGAAGCCACTCCAGAAGGAAAAACCAGATCGTATATGTTATGTTAACACAAACGCAAAATAAACTATTGGAATGCAATGACAAGTTCAAGTTCTACAAGTGTAACCAAATATTTTTACATAGCACTGTCAGAGATCTTATTTTTTCCTGCTCTTTGATTTCACAAACAGACACATGACTAGAATTCGTGCTACGCCTGCAAATAAAAAGAGATCATTGTTAAATGCATATTTTTCTAAAAAAAGAGACACAATTACAGCTGCGTAGGTCGCAGCAATCGAACAGTTCTCAACGGCTTGAACCAATATGAGCCCTGCCTTAAAGGTATCTCTTGTGCAGTTGCGGCAGGAAAAACTTATTCATCACTGCAAGAAGAAAATACGTGCTGTGAACAGAAACACTCAATTCTACGCTCTTCGTGTCATAAGTGTATACGTATCGTCAGTGCCATATACCTGTGCGTGAGGTGCGGGTGGGGACTATTTGTGAAATGTCTTAATCATTGAAGCACGTTGTCACGATCCTTCGAGAACGTGGACGAAGGGGGCCGAAGCACCCGCCGAGAAGATGACACGCAGCCTGGTTGTGCGGGTGGACGATGACTGACCGGGGCGGCGTGCGCTCCACGTCGTTTATTGGCGCGCTGGCCAATGTTGCCCGCCGAGCCTGGCGGCCACAGACGGGTGGACTGGAGGGGGCGCTACGTGCTTGTCACACACGTTTATTGAGCATGCACTTTGAAACAAATACGTCAGGAACTTCGTGAGCGCTCCTTCGAACAGTACGGCTGAGCTGCGAATAGCTCCTTTCTGTTATTATATTTTCTTGCATTCGGACTGCATGACTTCCATTTAGAGTTTTTTTTAGATGCGGAGCATCTCTTGCTCGGGCCTATGTCCCGCGGCCTTGGCGTCGTAGTCCGCACTCGCACTACGCACGCGCAACTCTCCTCCTTCCCTCTCTCCAACAGCTGCGCGTTACTCTCTCCGCTCGCTCTCTCTACCAGCTGCGTGCACTGCGCGTGCGTTCGCTTCTCCTCACACCGCGCGCGCACGCGCAACTCTCCTCCTCTAATCTCCTCTCCTTCAAGTGTGAAAAAAAAAAAATAAACGGCGAGCGTTCCAAGTTCCTCTGCCGCGAGCCGCGACGAAGGAGGTAACGCTAGGGCAGTCGGTGGCGCCATCTCTCGACGTCAGCACGCAACTGACTCTTTCCTCGGAAACAACACGATGCTCCGCATCACCCCATGGTTCCCCTCGGGAAGATGGTGTAATTTTTTTTATGGTAACAGAGCTGACCATTGTATTTGTACAGAGATAAATATCTGTTTTTTTTTTTGTATATAAAGACAGCATAAAAAGTCCACACAATGTAAACTCATAGGAATACCAGTTCGGAATAAAGACACTCGGGGTTCTTTTTCTTATCTTAGTAAGATATATATTCGCCATATGTTAAGTCGCTAACACACGCATATATCATATACCTAAATAGTTTCTTCAAATCATACAATTTTGAAGCCACATGTTATCTGCTGTGTCCTCAACATGGCATGCGGCTTCTTCTCATGAAAATAACGATCGAAAAAAGAAGAATGCCGTACGTAAAGCCCGTGTTATAGACGGCGACAGTCTGGTGCGTTAATACGAAGGTTTTTGTTTTTATTCATTTTTTATGTTCTAGGGACGTTTCACGAAAACCTTTGTTATAACCTCCGCAGCGCCCTCTGTGTACTGTAGCCTGTAGACGATAAACTACCACAATACTGTGTACCGTCTCTGAACCATTACCATAAAATATTTGCGTGACGACGTATATTTTGCAAAATGAACGTGGGGTTTTCCAGATTATTTTCTTGGTGTCTGTCGCGTCACGCTATTTGGAACCTACAAAACGCTACTACTCGTGAAGAGCTGGAAGTGTGCCTTTCATTCATACCCACTGAAAGCTTAAGAAGCAAAAGCATTGGCTTGTTGTCCGCACGCTTTTGCTTCACGAATTCGTCTGGTGCGTTCTCATTGGTTTACGAAGCCATCGTATTATCTGCAGAGTAACAGTTTGCATGTATGGCGTTAGCGACGCGCAAATTTTCTCAAGTTGGTAGTCACTATAGAATGTCAACGCTGAAGACTTGCCAGCGTCACTGGTTGTAATAAATCAGCAAACCTTGGCGTGATCAACTAGGGACGCACATGTGGACCCGTAAGGTTGCAGCAGAAGGGAGATAGTTTTGTTTTACTTTGTTTTTGTTCAGATTTATTACCCATCATTTGAGTTTGTTGATTCATCGTCTGTGTTGCTTTCGCTAGTGTCACGGCGGTGAGTATAAACGTATCGGGCGTTCTTAAGAAGAAGAATAAAATAACAGTGTTTTTCGGCCCGAGTAGATTAACTACGCATTGCACGAAGCTAAAACTTCATGAGAACGTTATGCTAGGGTTTGGAATATAACGCGAAAGTTTGAAAACATGACGTTACCTGGAAATAAAAAACAATTTTATGAGCCCGCGTTTGCCTAAGTCTAAGTTCGCCAAAACGAGAGCGCACATTCTGGGCATATGCGGCAGTCGTGAAAAGCGCCTTGCAGGGAGAAAGA
>JAZHYW010000778.1:0-132307 GCA_037355805.1 Ixodes ricinus | reverse complement strand
CGGGGCCATGTAAGCATCATAAACACATATCTGCCTCCCCTGTCACGCAGCCAGACTTGGACGTAGTTCAACTACTCTACTCAAACTACTGTAGTTTAACTACTTTTCCGAGTAACTTGGTAACTTTCAATTACAACTTGATTTGGGTAATTAGTAGTTTAATTTAACTACTTTTTTCAAGTAACTTCTACTCAAATTACTAACTACTTTCGAAATCTAGTGCTAATTTTGCTCATCACGAAAGTTTGAGCGCAGAAATGAATAAGACGCCGGCAGATGAGCTGGCATTCCCGAACAAGGAGCCCCCTCACATTCCGTTCCCACGGACTTACACTCGGCAGCCGTAGAAACTGCATCACAGGCGTCCTTGGGCCAAGGTGGCGACGAGCAGCTAAAGAATAACACCGGCGCGCACGAACGCAGGAAGACATGCTTAACAAGCCTTGGTCGGGTATTGACCTAATCCGGTAATGCACGCAGGCGCCGCGCCTCCGGCTGCAACCGTGAAAGACGGGGACACTCCGAGGGTTGTTGTTGTTTTCATGTTGTCCTGCCTTTAGTGAGTTCTGCCTCAAGCGGTTTGGGGGTTCCACGAGAGGTGCCACTGAATGACCTCGCAGCTGGGCGCCTGTTCCCATGGTCGCCTCGTCGTCAGCGCATACGCCTTTGCAAAGCCGGACTCCCCCGCGCACAAACCCTGGCACGGATAATCCGTTCATGGGAGCACGTTCCCGCTTCCAGCTGCAACGGTACGAGCGACGATGCTTGTTCACGTAATCCTTCGCGTCCTTCCGACCTTCCATGCCAGGGAGACCTCCTCTTTGTTAAAAACGATTTACTTGTCAGGCGTGTCAGGCGCGTCAGAATACCGTAGTCGCCGGCGAGGATTGCGAGTTACTCTTGGGAGTCCTTTTGTTGGACCCGGCGTCAGCGGCGAAGTATACTTTGGTTCATCTTCTGTTAAACCAAAACAATTCTTTTTTTTCAGTAGCGTAGCACTAGCACTGCAACGAGACGCGCAGTCGTCCGGATGATCTCATCGTCGTGACGCGAGATTTGAACTTTTGACGGTCGGGTGCACTCGCTCAGCGTACTCTCAGAACGTCGTCGGAATAAAGAGGGGCCAGTCATAACAATCTCAACTTGCCAAAGAAAAAAGAAAACAGGAGGTGAGTTTGTTATAAAAGACCCTCTACCCGAGGCAAACCTCACATGTTGCGTCATGGACACCTAAGATGCCGACACTCTCAAATTCAACGCTGCCGTTCCATCCAGCGCGTCGGTGGAACGTCTGTTTAGCTTGGCTGGGGACGTCTTTAGAAGGAAAAGGGGAAAACTTTCCTATCAAGAACTTTGAAAGTCAATCGCTTCTGCGAGCGAATAAATTATTTTGGTGAAAATGCAAGCCATAAAATGACTGCATTTATTTTAGGCTCGCAGGGTTTTTCATGGATCAAAACTGCTGTTCATTTTGCTACTACAAAAATATAAAAAAGTAACTTCGAAAGTAACTTCAAAGTAACTCGCTACTTTTTACAGTAGTTAGTAGTTTACTCAATTACTATTACAAGTGCGTAATTTCTACTCTACTCCAATTACTTTTGGCGTAGATACTCAGTAACTTAACTTAACTACCTTTTTTGAGTAATTTGTACATGTCTGCACACAGCTACAGCTTGCTGAACTTCGTCAAATGTTGTTCAGCGGAGGGGGTGCCAAGACAAATAAAAAACAAACATTAAACATAATATGACCTAGACGCTTTGTGAGCATAACTCGCCGTTTTCATCTTCTTTTATTAAAAGAATTTACAGGCAGCTACTAAAAATTTCGGAGGAGTTATGAGTTAGTGTATTTTTGTGAGTCGCTCGCGTTACTGGGCGACACGTGAGACAGAAACCCAAAACGTGAGCTTTTATAGCCGCCATACAAACAAAATATTACATTTTCTATTTATATTACCTTATAAAGCACTGCAATAGCTAGCAGAGAAAAGAAATCAGCCAAATAAAATGTGGGTTCTTTTAGAAAATCGATCTACAATTTGAAAACATTTTTGAAATAGTCCTTGCTTCACGAGAACACACTGCCCTTTCTCTTTTATACACAACATTAAATTTGTTATCAATAAAAAGAGTATACTCTTAGCTTTCTGAAAATACTAAATATGTTACGATATCTCAAAAAGGTCACACGGAAGAGCTGGTCAAACTTTGACAAATATTGTCAAAGGGATACACTTTGACAATATTTAAAACAAAAGTGAAGATGAATAATCACAATAAAATTATTGACCATAAATAATCCCTATTCTGAGAGTGGCCGCAAAAAGTTACATTGCACTACCAAAAAAAGGCAAAAAGTAGAAAGGAGTGAAACATGACACCTCCGACAGGCGAGAGAAAGGTCAGTTTGCGCCTCGGCTGCTTAAAATGTCCATAACTCGAGAACAAAAAATCGCCCGAACTTGCAGTTTGCACTCCCTGTCACAAAAAGGTTTTCCCCAAAACATATATTTTTTTCGTCAAAATTAAAAATTCGACCCCAAATCCGTGCTTGAGTTGAGATGAAACACGCCCATATATATATTTGTAGCAGACACTATATAATATAGGAGTACTATTCTGAAAAAATGAATAAATAAACAATGCGTTTTTTTTGTGGTCAGCTGTGCACACTCTAAACTGACAGACATGCGTATTTTTTTTAAACAACCATAATATGGAATTTGAAAAAGGACTTTGCGAAACCACGCCAGACCCTTTCCAAAATTCCGCACCATCCTGTGTCTGACATTGCTTGATCACGCAGTCTGAGCTGGTTAGACACGAAGGCTGCGTCAAGGTTCGGCGATGATTCGGATCCAATCACAAGAAACGGCGACCATCACTGTTTTTGCTCGATGGAATTTTGAAAAGGTCTACTGCAGGGTCTGCAAACACGCGGCCCGGAAGCATTGCTCCGAGGACCTTGTTCCCATGTCTCGAGTGGCGAGTGCTACACGTCTTATTGTCTCATGTCGTCGAAATTCGCGTTTCTCTCTAAACGTAGCTCTGCTCTTATAATGTGTTCGTATATTTCGCACTATTCCGTTTTATTTTGAATTAAGTATTGTTTGGCCCTAACTTTTGTTTCTCAGCTCTTCCTCGTGTCAACCACTAGTACGACAAGTAGCGAAGTCCTTTGGACAAATATTTATTTTTTGTCTGCTGTGTCTGGTTCTGAAGGCCTTCCAAAAAAGCCAAGGTATAACCCAACTCGACATATATATATATTTTTAACGAAGGTCTGGGTATTCTGGCCCTAAAATTCCCACAAGTGCCACAATTAGGCCTCACTGCCTTGTCGTTCGGTTGTCGACCGTTCCGTTGTCTTTGAACTTCAGTTCTCGAGGAAATGCCACAATTGGGCTTCCCTTCTGATTGTTCGGTTTCCACCTGGCGAATTCTGGCCTAAATTGCTAAACAATTACGAGAATTAGGTTTCATTGATGGTTGTTGGGCACGGCATTTACGGCTCAGGTCTGGAGACTTTGGCCAATCATGTGCCGACCCCCCTTTTCCCCCGAAAAAGAAAGAGAGCAACATTAAATTAAAAAAAGTACTTTGGCACAAACTAACTTCTATGAGCAAAACCTCGTCAGGCCCAAATTTAGGCTACTAGGATTCCCAAACTTGGGCCAAGCTATAGGCGTTTCTTCATTAAAATGACGACAAATTCTCGATTTTATTTGCATAGTAACGAAATGTCTAGTCCACGAATAGTCACAGCTTCTGAGCCGTGAACACGATCTGAGAACTTAGCATGATCGACTCCGGCAAAAAACAACTTAGCTAAAAAACAATGGCCATCTTCGTTTGTAGTCACCGTACACCTTAAGAAAGGTAGGGTGTTACTATATAGTCCCCCGAGCATCTTATTATCGCACAGCATCCAATGAGGTCCCAGCATAGCCGATATGAAGGCCGTAGAACGAATCACGAAGCAATGATAATTATAGCGTTCCACGGTGATAAATGTAGGGTTCCAAGACATAAAAACTCAGGAGCCACATTATAAAAAAAAAAAAATAGGTCGCCATCTCTGTTTTATTTCATATCCTCTACCTTCTCTTCTTCTCGTACTTCAGTCCTCGTCTTCTTCGCTCGCCTTACACTTCCCCACTTAGAGACTCCTTCCTTCTGGGACGATAAAACAAAACATTGACAATTGTGGCAAACTCTGTACTCTGTTTCACCCTATGTTGTACCATAGCGAAGGCTAGAAGCGCGAGCTCAAAGCATTGGCAGCTGCCATTGGTGCACGAGAGCTTGTGCCGCCGACATGTGCCCTAGAGCAAGGAGCTCGCGCTTGTAGCCTTTACTGCAGTACAACACAAGGTGAAACAGAGTAGAGTTGGCCATCACTATTTAGATATCCAAAGGTCTTCAAAATGCCTCGCTGGCTGGCCGTCTTCACAACGCGAAAAGGGCCAAGGAGCTTGAAGCTTGTCCCTGGCAGGCCTTCACGAACTAAGACCAAGTCGTTCCGCTAAACGCTGGGTATCTGATCGCTGTGGCGAGCGTCGAAGTTTTTCTTCATGCTGGCTCGATACGTAAACTATTCTTCCACTGCTTTCCTTCATTTCTCCAGCTCCAGTTTCTCAGAAATTCCGAACTGGTGGTCCGCTGGCAATTTTGAAGCACTTCCAAAGACCGCATAATTTGAACTGTGCCCAAGAGCGAACGGTTGTGATATGCCACTGTTACCCTTGAAGGTTGGATATCACCATGTATTGTTCGAGGTCTCGGATGACCCTCTCTGCCAGGCCATTGGCTGCCAGATGGTATGGAGATTATAGTTGCAAGGTCGTTCCGCTGTAGGGCCAAGTCCCGGAGGGGTTTGCTTATAAAGGCAGATCTGTTGTCAGAAATGACGGTTCTCACATTTCTAATAACCCCGCTCCAAAAAGACGTATGACGATATTTGCATCTTCCTTTCCAGGACGGGCGGCGACCGTTTAAGTGCCCTTGTTGATGAAAAAGAAATGAAAGACGTTTACAATTTTCTGTAATGCCGAATTAGAGTGCAGCTCTTGAGGAGGAGGAGGGATGGTACGGAGATGAGGGTATGCCCCTCTCCTTCTCCTCCTCCTCCCCCTCCTTCCTTCCTCATGAACGTAACTCGTGACCCTAGGGACCCTCGTGACGTCACTCATAAAGCCCTCGTGAAGGTCACCTAAAGGTCGTGACCTTCGTCATGACCTTCACGACGTGACCTTCGGGACGTCCTTCGTGACCGTAGTGACTCTCGTGATGTCACACGTGACGTCACGTGTGACGTTATTATGGGAAACGTCCCATAATGCAACGCGCTGTTACGCCAACGGCGGCGCCATTCAAGCCGGAAACAGGCGCCTAAGAACTGCGCTTTAAAAAAAATGCCTGAGTTTTTTGGACGCCTATGAACCGTCTCCAAAAGGTTTTTCGGAGTGTTTTGAAAGAACCACGTCGTCAGTTCGCGGACGGTACTCGGCTTATTGGAGTTGGCATTGGAGGCAAGATGTCACGCACTTCAAGACGTCCTCCTTCATATGGTTTTATGATTCATCTGAACCTTCGTACCAGATTGTTCTAAGTGCGCCAGAAACCACCATGCCCACCTGAATTTGGAGTATCGTGATACAGCTGCAGCACTTTAGGAATGAGTGTTCTAGGAACGATGTATTTGCCGTCTTGAAATATTAGGTCTTCTGTTCCTTCTTATAGTTTTTGACGATATCCACGTGACGTCACTATGGAAAACGTCCCATAATGCAACGCGCGGTTACGCCGACGGCGACGCCGCTCAAGCCGGAAACGGGCGCCTAAGAGCTGCACTCTAAAAGAAACTCGTTCCCGTTACAGTTTAAAAATGGAATGTGTCGTTACATAAAGTTACATTTGTATTTTGATGATTACCATATTCAATTAGATTAAACAAAGTTGTTTTTGTTGTTTTTATCTATCCCATCAAATGGCAACATGCGAATTTTAATGCCTTGATGAAAAGACACCAGGAGAAGAAAACAAGCGGAAGCATGGTTTCATTTATTGATATATTCACCTTTAAAAATCTAATCTTTTATCCATATTCTTTCTTTTTGGTGACCGATTCAGACGAGCCATATCTACTGTTACCCACATTGCACAAGTGTTTTACAACAACCTCACACGTTTCAATCTAACGAAAATATCTTGTTCGAACTTAACAACACTTGCTTCTCGATGTTTCTGTCCGCGAGACGAGCAAGTGAAGAAGTGGGTAGGGCTTTTGCAAGGCCAGTCTTGAGATTACAAGTTCTTCTTCGTGAAAGTTGGATTCGTTGTTCAGTTTGAAGGTGGTGGACAAGGAAAAAAGAGAATAGAGGTTAATTTTTTTGTATCTTTTAAGTGACCAATGTTCTGGATACAAGGTTGCGTTCGATGTCTGGTAAACTGTTCTTCTGTTGTAACTCTAGGTCTCTTTGTGGAAGTTCGGCTGGAGTCGGCCTTAGCTTTCTGGGTGTATGAGGATTCGTGGAAGCAAAGAAAGTATCTGAGTTTGGGACGCTCCTCCTTCTGTGTCTTTTCCTTCGACTAAAAGATCTGGTTTTTTGCACTGCAGTCTCGGTCACTGAAAAAAAAATATCAATGTCCACTAGCTCTCAAGCACCCAAATGTTACGAAGCGAGAACCCCACAAAATAAACCCTAAGATAGGTAACAAAAAAGCTAACATGCCCGTGCTCTTTGTAAGGATATTATTGTTTTTATACTTTTTAGAATTTCTCTCTTAGAAATAAATTAAAAATTACCCAACAGGACAAAAAAAGAAAAGGAACGCCTTCCTTTTTTCCGTTTCAGTAAAACAGTAGACTTCCAGTTCCAGATCCACCGATTAAAAATGAAACGGCGGCGTTCCTTCGTTCCTCCTAAAAGGAACGCGTTCCAGGAACGCCGTTCCTTGGAACGCCATTCTGTACAACACTGGTGGCACCGAATGTTCCCAGATCATCGAAACTCCCAAGCTTTGTTTTAGAACCGCATCGTGGCGCAGCCGTCGCGATCTCTAATATGGCGCTGCCCTGTGCGGTCGAAGCGAAGCGCGTACAGTGTAGCGTTCGTCCTCGTGTGAGCTCTTCAATGCACGTTCCTGTCCTGTGGAGGCACTTGTTTGTTTTTGTTTTTCTTAAAGTTATTTCTTCGTTCTGAGCGGTGCGTGACTTGCTCCTCGTTTTCTCGTCTCTCTCTCTCTCTCTCTCTCGCCTCGAAACACATCGAAGTCGAGTGTTAGACTTAGCGGCTGAGGCGTAGTTTGAAACGGAGCACCAGCGCAACCGAAAACAGCAAACGAGCCGGCAATCTTCTTTGCCGATACACATTATTAAAATCTAATAAAAAAAAAACTTGAGAAAATTAACGCATTATTTGTTCGGTCCCAACTCATCGATGCTCAGAGCTCCCATCCGTACGTACCCGCCGTAGCCGTGGTAACGCGAAAACGTCCTATATTCATTTTTTGTTATTTTGGGCCGATGCACAAAATGGCGTACTGATCACTTCCGCCACGGGCTAAATCAGCCAATCTGAACTGGATTCTGCGGGACTGACTTCCGGTAAGCGGACTGAATAAAATTCAGTACTCTGGGAACGTTCAGTGACTCTAGGACACCCTATAGACCTTTTCCGCTTACTCTCGCCCCGACCGCCAAGTAGGCATATCCGGTATGGGCGACGAAAAAATATCAAAACGTTTCAACCTGCAAATAGTAAAAAAATAGAGGGGAGGCAAAACGTGAATGTGTGACGGTTACGTTTATGCCCTAAATGCCTTCTATTGGCGTGGCGACGGCAAAACAATGTTTTCGCCCATACTGGAAGTGACGACAATTCAAGATGGCGGCGCCCTTGCGAAAAAGGTCTATATATGCAGGAAAATGGTACTGCAACCTACTGGGGACACAGCCCAACACGACGCCGGCCCCACTTCCATAGAGGCCCATTTATAGAGACGCGAGTCTTATGCAACAAATTGTAGTCAAAGACATCTTACAAAATGCGGAAAGGGGGGAGGGGCGTGGCAGGTTCCAAGCATCTTAATTTAGCTACGCAGCCAGCGTGATTGCGATATTAGCCGATAAGGACACCGACAAGCAAATCCCAAAGCAAGAAGCGTGAACCAGCAAGCCACACTTTAGAGCGCTTCTTTTAAGCTGTCAACGACCGTATACACCGTAAGTAATCCGGAACGTCTACTTTCCCACGAAGCGCTTTGAAGAACCAATCGCAGCAACCTACGGAGAGAGCTCGACGAATGACGGGGCTGGAAATATGTTCACATCTAAAACAAAAATAGTAAAAAAACGTGTGCACAATGGCACTGAGCACGACGTTTTACTACCGTTTTACGTGCTTACGCCATGCAGCCATGCAGTGTCACAGCGAGGACTTGGTTTTGGTGTAAACGTACTTTCTGCCTTGTCATTGCCTCGAGCTGCCTTTGTAGGTGGCAGCGATTGGCTCTCTCGAGTTCTTCGAAGAAAAAGTATAGGCGCACTGCATTTGTACATATAGACCAGCACATTGTTTACAAACAGGACCGCGTTTGCCCAGTGTGGGCAAACTGCGCGCGTGCCCAGAAACCAGATCCGGGAGAAGAGAAGCGTCTGCGCATGCGCAGTGCCGACAGCAGCGCTACCGCAAGGATTTGACGTCGAAGAGTTGAGTCGGTCTATGGGCCTATTATGAACACGCTGCCTCGTTTCGTGTTTTTCATTTTTCGGTATACCCGTCGGCAGATACTGTATTCTCATTGACTAGGGAGCTTTAATAAGATGCTCGACATTCGCTTTTTGTTTCTTAAGCTGTCAGAGCCCATAGTAAACAGCTAGTAGAAATGTAGTAATGGCGGGGTTGTAACTAAGGCCGTTCAAAATTTTTACTAACTGTTTTTTTTTTTTAATGCACTTCAATGACACCTTTTGCTCTCGGTTCGTCTTCAGCGTATCCCGGAGCTCATTTGGAAATCATGTTTGCCTGCGCGATAAAGAAACTACCCGAAGAGGTGAGTACCCCCCCCCCTTTCCCCATTTTTTTCTAGAAAAAATAGAAGCATCGAATTAAAAACGTTAGGACAGGCCAAAAATAAATTGTGAAATAACAATACTGCTACGACCTTTTGCCTATTTTTCTACATTTTTCGCTAAATTTGTTTTGAGAATGTCGAGATTAGTTTCGTGTATAATTCGATTTATATGCTGTAAACCTCGGGCTCCCCTTTTCGGGAAGGACGCCATGTCTGGTGGGTCGGTGTCGTAATCGACCGATCTCATCAAGCGCACTGCGCAGGCGGGCGGATTCCGGTGAGTGCATTCGATCGCTTTCCGGCTTCCCGGCTCCAAGGGACTCCGGTGCGCGTACATCATTGTATATCGTCGTTCGGACGACCCGGTATCGGCTTGGCTTCTCGTGTCATGTGTGCACTTCCTAAGATTGTTGTTTGTGATGCCCTAGTTTGTCAGCAAGCGCAGGAAAGCAGTTGCAGTCGTCTTACCGCTTTAGAAGCGCTTCGCCGTCTGCTGCCACGTTCATCTACAGGGTGTCACAAAAGAAAATTTGCATGGTCTTTTTTACCGCAAAAATAAACTAGGCATCGCCGAACGCTCATTCTCCGCCCAAAGGTAGCGCTAGAGGACACAACCAAATGCCAAAGTTTCAGCCCGATCCGATGACTTAATCAAAAGTTATAAGTGATTTTCTGAAAATTTCAATGGGAAAATGGAGCCCATTTTTGCCCGTTTTCGGTTTGTGGTGCCATAGAGCCCCATGTGTTCGAAAACTCCGTCGGCCGCCATTTTCCCATTGAAATTTTCAGAAAAGCACTTATAACTTTTGATTAAGTTATCGGATCGGGCTGAAACTTTGGCATCTGGTTGTGACCTCTAGGGCTACCTTTGGGCGGAGAATGAGCTCGGCGATGCATAGTTTATTTTCGCGGTAAAAGGACCGTGTAAATTTTGTTTTGTGACACCCTGTACTTCACGCGGTGGTCCCACTATATACGGCCGTGGAAAGACAACGACACCACCACTCGAGCACTCCCGGAGCTCGGACGTCTCAGTGAGCTTGACAACAAGTGAACGTTTAGTTCAATGACAAAGAACACGAAAATTTGAGGGACCATCGGCTCGTTGTAGCAACGCGGAAGGGAACAGCATCGAGTGTGTCGGTTTGGAAACGGATCTTGGTAGTGCTCAGGCTTGTGCATAACGTTTAATTGACGATGAAGTAAGAAGAGCTAAATATACTTGAAGTCGTTTCATTCTGGCTGACAGCCTGTATGACAGGGCACAGATGAACCGCGGGGAGAAGCCTGCACACAAATAAAAGAACATATCTACAAAAAGATGATGCCTGACGCGTCGTAACAACTCACATGTGCCAAAACGCAGTACCATGCTAGGCACCTAAAAACGTTCAGTGAAAATTATTTTCTGTGTACAATCTCTATTCAATTTTATTTTCTTTGCACAAGCTTTGTACGCTAACCATCGCCCAACGGTAAAAGCATTTTTCTGCGGTCTCGATTGGTGTGATGAAAACGGAAAAGTAACCCCAGCCAGAATCAGGTTGCAGCATAATCGACTACCACAAGTTGGGTGAGGCGTTTTTTTCTTCTGCCTTTTAGCGGAAAGCATTCAACTTCTAAATTAGATTATGCCGTGTTTTCACATTTTCAGTAATGTAATTAGAATGAGTCAGTTCGGAGCACCTCTTGGAGAAGCTAAAATACAATTTTGGAGCAGCAAAAGTAACTTTTGGAGCACGAGTACATACTTAATTTTCATTCCTACCACTGCGAATACTATATGTTAAAATTCACGTGTTGTCGTGTCCGTCAAAAGAAATTGCCTACTTTGGTTTCTGACTTCTGCGAAACCTTGTGTTAGCATCAATTCATGGCAGGTTTGATTCCCTCAAAACGCCTCAAACACAGAACTATACTAGCTGTTTGGTTGCGTGTAGAAGCACCAGGCACGCCTACAATATGCTAACTGACGAAGAACAGTATGAACAGCAGTGAACAATTCTTTTAGATACGGAGCCAGAAGGAAAACCAAATTACACTTCATAGAAATTATGTTACAACAGAATAATATTTAGCACCCTAGGGGGTGTTTCACTGAAGTTGCCAAGGTTGTAAAAAAACGGCAATAATTCATTCAAATAAAAGCCAACTTTTTTTTGTAATCTGATTATTAACGACAATGACATTTTATATGTAGAACTTTGTGATAACAAAAATCGGTATGTGAATGATAAATTAAAATTAGAAACAGTTCAGTGGAACTCATAATGCTCACTACAAAGTTCCCATACTCTGCTCGAACTATTTTAGTCTTAATTTACCCTGTTCGCTGTGCCATCGCACAGAAAAAAAAAATGTGCAAAGGTGATAATTAAACAAAAGAGCTGATATAAAGATATACGCTTATAAAGCCGTTCATATAAAACTTCCCTCAGAAGCACAAGCATCCCCGCTAAATATCAAGTTTGAAAACAAAGAAGAAAAAAGATCGTCAGAATATTGAAGCCTGTCATATCCTAGCACCAGCACTATCAGTACTGCTAGGCCTGGCCTAAGATCTTTAAAGTGCATCACGCAGTAGCGATGGCCGACCGTACGCCGGTTCGATGCTCATCCAGATCGACACGGGCAGGGGTGGGGATCGAACCTAGGACCCCTGGGTTCCGCAGCGCGAGCTTTCGCTCTACGCAGTACGGGCTGCTCTGGTTAACACACTCGGCCGCCAATCAGGGATCTGCCAAAGTTGGCATAGTTCTATAACTGTCGGATATTTTGTTTCGCCTGTAGGAATAGAAGTGCCCAGTTAAAGCCCGACCTACAAAAACATTTTCTGCAGGGTAGGAACAGTTTTTACGCCACCCTTTCAATTTCCTTCTCCTCCAGTGTTATCTTCACGGCCGCGGACTCCTTTTGTTCCTGCATCTTGGGGCTGTATGTGCCGGGATAAACCGGTATATGATCCCGGCTCATCCAGTCCCAAGACGCAGCAACAAAAGGAGTCCCCGCCCTCAAGGTAGCACTGGGACAGGGTGAAATGGAAAGAGTAGCGAGAAGGATTTTCTTACCTCGCGGAAAACATTTTTGTAGGTCGGGCTTTAACCTTCAATGACCCTCGCACGTTGGTGGCCTCCGTTCTCTTCTCAGGTCAAAGTATTAGTAGACGAAATCATCAACAAGATACCGGGCCTCAAGCTTCGTGAACTGGCGGATCTCATGTGCAAGACAAACAGGCAGTCCGGATCAGCCATGGTGAGGACAGAGTCAAAGTCCATCAGCAAGTTACAAAGTCGGTATCAGGGTGTAAGATAGACAGGTGGGGAAACCGCCCATAGATGCCTACCGCAGCGCCGTGACCGGATTGTGCACTCGTCTGCTTGCGGGTACCCCCGATTTGCGACGGATGGCGCTGCGGCGAGAGGAACAAAATTTGAATCGGATTTGCATGGAACTCTATGGGAGAGTGCGCAAAATAAACCGAGAGCACGACAGTCCTCCATTGAAGATCCACGAGAAACCATCTCCGTCAGTTCAGCCGGTCGCCACCGGTCGCCCACCCGGAGTGAGAGTTCGCGGTGCTCCACGTAGATGGCGCCACAGAAAAAGAGAAAACCGAGGGGGACAGAATCCGGTCGCTCATTTGGCTCTCGTTTCCCCACCTGTCTATCTTACACCTTGGTCGGTATAATAGCTGATTATTTTAGAAACGAAGCGCTCAAATGCTTCCGCGTCTTGCTCCATAATCTGAGTTGGCGTACTTATCGGTTAACGCCGTAATCACAATGAGCTGCGGGTAGTGATGATAATAATCTGGGGACCCTGCGTTTCTTTAGTTGTCGGTGAGGCTCCAAGGCGGCCATCTTGAATACGAGTCGTTAAGGCTCCACGGCGGCCACTTGAATTGAGCGGAACGCGCGGTGTTTTGTCTTCACATATTTTAATTAAACTAATGGTGGTTACGAGCTTGTCGCTTGAGCAATATCGGAGCTCCGGTCAGCTCTAGAAAAAGTATATCGTTGTCACGAAGATATTATACGAAATATAAATATACGAAAGGAAATTCGCCAGCGGAATTTTGTCTTCATTAGCACGTTATTTTTATTACTCATTTGTTTGGAAATGCCTGGCGCAACGGTAAATGGCTTTATAGTCCCGCAATTCCCTTTGCATTTTAATTTCATTTAAACTGCTAGCACCCACGGGGCATTTTTGCAGGGAATTAATAAAGGTGCAAATATAGATATGTATGCAGAAATACACACAAATATAAGTGTGTAAGGAATAAATACAAATATACAAACCTTCATATATATGGCTTGATTTAAAATAGGTTGTGATCAGATGAAAACAATCAATGGATGTCGTGTCACATTTTTTTTTGTTTTCAAAATAAATTTTTATAAAGGGTGTACAAGACATGTCAACACAACGGGACGGTCCTTATTTTTGCAAGACTTCCCTGTTTTCGTAAGGAAAAACTGATCGCGTCTGAAAGGTGGCGGTTGCACGTTGACGCAACTTTGCGGATCACGTGATATTTTTATGTTTAACACACGCAAACTTTGTCGGCTAGAATTAGTTACATTATTTTATTTTGGTTTATATTGTAAATAAATAAAATGACAAACTTGGCTTAGTACTTGAACACCTCTTTGGTATTAAAGCTTCTCTCTCAACGAATTTTTTTAAAAATATATTAAAAGTAAGGTTTTGGGGCGGAACCTTTGTATAGAGTATCTTATGTATTGTAAAATTTTAACAAAAGTAAATTAGCATTCTGCTACTGTAAACGCTTTTTTCTTGCATTACAAACAAAAAAAAAGGAAAAATAAAAAAGTTTTGGGTGGCATATCATCCTCGATGTTTTCCAAACTTCGCTCAATGAACCCTTGAGAACCGGCAATTTTAAATCTCCAAAAAATGAAAAAACGGTTAAAGTACAGGCGAGCTGGCGGATATTTACCATGTTGGAACTTAACCCGAGACTGGGGTAGAAACAGAAACTTAAAGTAGAAGGGACAGAGACAAGTGAAAAGAGAACGTCTCAAACGCAGCTAAAAGATTTATTTAGTCCCACATCCTTATATACTCACAACCACAAGGTCCACACAAACACTCAACATGCCCCTTTCAAAAAACACAACAGACAAAAAAGAAAAATCTGGGCTTTTTTTTTTTTGTGTGTCTTTGAAAGGGGCATGTTGAGGTTTCAGTGACCTTGTGTTGTGGTATAAGGATGTGGGACTAAATAAATCTTTTAGCTGCGTTTGAGACGTTCTCTTCTTCACTTGTCTCTGTCCCTTCTACTTTTAAGTTTCTGCTTCTACTTCAGTCTCGGGTTAAGTTCCAACATGGTAAACATCCAAAGAATGTTGCATTATTTTGTTTTATACGAAAAAAAAAACAGGTTTATTTATGTTTATGTTGGAGTCGATTACCTTTAGGGGGTTTCTGTCTTAACGACTTGTGGTACTCGAGCACGGCATGCCACAGTGACCGTACTCTGTTGCAGGCACGTATCCAGGGGGAGGGGGGGGGGGGCATGGGGCCCGGGCCCCTCCCTGAAATATTTCATTTTGCTAGGGCCTTCTCTCCCCCTCCGCCTCAAAAGACATTTTGTCATGGGCGGCACCCCCCCCCCCCGAAACATAATCCTGGCTACGTGCCTGCTCTGTTATATATATTATGGTGGGCTAGAAGGAGGTGTGACAATCGCACTTGCGAAAGTGACTCAATGATGCAGCATGCGGAGCTGTGGTGGGTTTTAGCGGGGCGGAATGCCATCGATAGGTTTATCGGAACATTGATACTTTAGACCGATGTTGTTGTAAAAAAAACTATGTCAAAACTCCGGTCTAAAAACATGCTTTTCGTGCAAGGCTCGTAAAATTATGAGGCGCTGGAGAAATGCAGCATTCTGCGTTAAGTCCTTATTTCGAACTCTTTTTGTTCGCCTTCCGCCCATTGAAAAGCATGCGGGAAGGGCCTTAGAACGCACCTGGTATCGCTGCGCCGCAGCGTTCTTCCGCAAAATAAAGTTCGTCTGCTTTCCTCGCCGTCACCATGGCAACGAACGCCGAATGAATGGAAGCACGCACGGTACCGCCGTGTGAAGCCAGCAACAGCTGACGTCATTTTACGAACGCCGTCTGCTAGCCAAAGCCCAACGCGGTGTGTCAGATCAACCGCCTCCGCCGGTGCGCCGCTGGCAAAGACGACGAAGCTGAGCTGAACACGCCGACGGCGATTGAGCAAGCGACAGCACCGCGGGACGACTGCAAAGGCGGCATTTATTGGGATCAAAGGCGCGAAATAAGCAAGAACAATTTTTATTGTTCTTGCTTATTGATTATTCTTGTTCCAGGGCGGACCCACTCGGCTATTAGCCCTTGCAGGGTTTTAGCGTCACGGGTTTCCACGGGAAAAGAAAGCAGCACCCGCTGCAACGCTCCACACCGCCGAAAACCCACTGGCCAGGCCTTAAATACCCGCGATGGTACTTTCGCCGACCGAACATGCTCTCGTTTAGTTCTACAGTCACGCCTTCGCCACCAATCATGTCTGAATGCTTAAAGACGACATTTACCACAACCTCCCGACAAAGGCTCGTCCAATCAGTTATTGTCTTACTTGCGACATCAGTCTCCCGCTGAATGACGGCGCACGGTAGGTTCTGGCACCGGAGGATGATTTTCATGAGTTGGGGAAGCGTCAGGTGCGATCCCTCGGAAAAGGAACCGCTCTGTACCGAGACCTCGTCCCGGCACTGAACATTGACCGGCTTCCTCTTGGACACCTCACGAGTCATCCACACACCGCACCTCTACGAGTATAGCCGTCCGCAGATTTAGCGCGGACTTGCAGCTTGTCATCGCAGCTTCGCACTCTGGACACGCACGAAAACCCAGGAGCCAGGAGCAGGCCCATGCGCTGAAGCAAATTAATTGCTTCAAGAGGGTCTTTCATGGCGTCATGAAGACGGCACAAGTTAAACGCCATGGCACTGCGATGCTCGCCTCTGGAAGAATAAAGCGCCGAGGGGGAACTGCGCGCTTCTTTGCATTTATTATTTTTATTTGATCCGCCATTTTATACCTCGTGACACAATTCTAACAAACTCATTGGTTGATCGGTCGGACCACACCATCGCGTGACAAAACAAACGCCAAACGTATGTCCACAGACGGCATCGTCACAGAGAAGGGAGCAGTCGAACCCAACAACAAAATGAAGTAACAAAGTGAATAAAAAGAAAAAATAAGAAGGGAGCCGTTGGATTTTCGGACGGCGTCTTCTTTGATGAGAGGAGGAGCGGCCGTGCTGCTCTGGCTGCTCGCAATGTTCCTGTTGTTTTTGTTTTATTTTTTACCCTAGAGGGTGCCACGACCCTTATTTGAAGCTGATTTGTTAATTTAATAACAAACAAACGCGTTGGAACGGAGGAGGTAGAGAGTCTTGGCGTCAGAATTCGACATGGTAGAAAAGAAAAGAAAATAACGAATGCACAATACATACCGTATGCCAAGACCGTTATACTCCGCACTCGGCGAGGCCTCATGACGCCGCCTACGACCGTTAGGCTATTTATTTTGTTTCTTTAGATTTTTTATCGTGACGACTACTCCACCGTGCCTCGGAGTCTCCAGCGGAGATCCGGCAGTTTTTAATAATTATTATTGTCGTTTGAAGGGCACTCTTCCTATGCTGCTTCGTTCCTGACGCCATAAAAATATTCTTTCGGTTTAGATTATAGGCGCGAAAAATCCACACTGACTAGGGCCTGAGTTAACAACTCTGCATTACTCAGGCCCTAGTCCGTGTGGATTTTCGCGCCTACAATATAAAAAGAAAGAATGGCATACACACACATCACACGCGCACGCACTCAAAGTTGGTCCAGAAGTCCAGTGTCCCCGACGTGTTTTTGTAGCGCTTTCAAAACGATACACTGATACCGCCAAGTGTTCTCCGGCCCAGGATTTTGGTGACATTAAATCGTCTATGTGTTGTCTCCCTTACTCCGTCCCTGTCTTGCGGCGCATTTTCTCAAAAGTGGTCTATGGTCCAGCAGTTGCAGCGTTCTTCTCGTGTCTTCTCGTTGGGTGCTGTATTTCACGCATGCACACAAAAGATGCTAATAATGAAGCTAAATAATTGTACTAATTAATTATTAGACTAATTTTATTGGACTAATTGTATCCACAAACCAATCCGACCATGAACTAAACTTTTTATTTTTTATGCGTGGTGCTAACTGTTCCCGCCCCATATTTTTATGGCGTCAGGAACGAAGCAGCATAGGAAGAGTACCCTTCAAACGACAATAATAATAATTATTAAAAACTGCCGGATCTCCGCTGGAGACTCCGAGGCACGGTGGAGTAGTCGTCGCGATAAAAAGTCTAGAGAAACAAAATAAATAGCCTAACGGTCGTAGGCGGCGTCATGAGGCCTAGCCGAGTGCGGAGTATAACGGTCTTGGCATACGGTATGTATTGTGCATCCGTTATTTTCTTTTCTTTTCTACCATGTCGAATTCTGACGCCAAGACTCTCTACCTCCTCCGTTCCAACGCGTTGTTTGTTATTAAATTAACAAATCAGCTTCAAAATAACGGTCGTGGCACCCTCTAGGGCAGGGGTCTCCAACCTTTTGGCTAAGGGGCCGGGTCGGGGATCTGTGGCGGTCTCGAGGGCCGGGAAATAAATAAGTAAATACAAATAAGGGAACAGCAAATAAATATCATATATAATCCTTTAAATACAAAATTGATTAGAGTGCCATCAAAAAAATCTAAAACAATCATGAATACTCATACTTTATATTAAAATGTAATTTAGCTCAGAATAGCATTACATAATTATCGGGACAAATAAAACTCATCAATTGAAGCGCCTAGGGAACCTTTGGCATGTTCACAAAGGGCCCAACACTAATCAAAATGGTAGAACTGATGCTGACAATATGTATATAGTCATATATTATGCTGTCATAAAATATATTCTGCAACAGAAAGGATGCGGCATACTGATTAGTTACACAGATATGAATCAGGGAACTAAGAATAGTGTTGCTGTTGATTTCGATGTCCAATGAATAATATGGCGAGAGGACCTGCGTTACAACAGGCGGTCTCTTCTCGTTCTTCGTGGTGTCTTAGTTTGCGCAGTTGGTGCGCGGCTGCCGTTTACTTTTACTTTGGGCGCCGGTAACAGCGGACTTGCTGGAAGCGGAGCCACGGGATGGCGCTTCATTGGAAGGACCGTGGTAGTTACGGGCCGGTCGAAGACCTCCGCGGGCCGGGGTCTTGGAGACCCCTGCTCTAGGGTAAATAAAATAAAACAAAAACAGCAAGGAACATTGCGAGCAGCCGGAACAGCACAGCCGCTCCTCCTCTCATCAAAGAAGACGCCGTCCGAAAATCGAACAGCTCCTTCTTCTTTTTTCTTTTATTCACTTTGTTGCTTCATTTTGTTGTTGGGTTCGACCGCTCCTTCTCTGTGACGATGCCGTCTGTGGACATACGTTTGGCGTTTGTTTTGTCACGCGATGGTGTGGTCCGACCGATCAACCAATGAGTTTGTTAGAATTGTGTCACGAGGTATAAAATGGCGGATCAAATAAAAATAATAAATGCAAAGAAGCGCGCAGTTCCCCCTCGGCGCTTTATTCTTCCAAAGGCGAGTATCGCAGTGCCATGGCGTTTAGCTTGTGCCGTCTTCATGACCCCATGAAAGACCCACTTGAAGCAATTAATTTGCTTCAGCGCATGGGCCTGCTCCTGGCTCCTGGGTTTTCGTGCGTGTCCAGAGTGCGAAGCTGCGATGACAAGCTGCAAGTCCGCGCTAAATCTGCGGACGGCTATACTCGTAGAGGTGCGGTGTGTGGATGACTCGTGAGGTGTCCAAGAGGAAGCCGGTCAATGTTCGGTGCCGGGGTGAGGTCTCGGTACAGAGCGGTTCCTTTTCCGAGGATCGCACCTGACGCTTCCCCAACTCATGAAAATCATCCTCCGGTGCCAGAACCTACCGTGTGCCGTCATTCAGCGGGAGACTGATGTCGCAAGTGAGACAATAACTGATTGGACGAGCCTTTGTCGGGAGGTTGTGGTAAATGTCGTCTTTAAGCACTCAGACATGATTGGTGGCGAAGGCGTGACTGTAGAACTAGACGAGAGTATGTTCGGTCGGCGAAAGTACCATCGCGGGTATTTAAGGCCTGGCCAGTGGGTTTTCGGCGGTGTGCAGCGTTGCAGCGGGTGCTGCTTCTTTTTCCCGTGGAGACCCGTGACGCTAAAACCCTGCAAGGGCTAATAGCCGAGTGGGTCCACCCTGGAACAAGAATAATCACTGACTGTTGGGCTGGCTATCGCAAGCTTGCAGATGACGTTCGCTTCACGCACCTCACCGTCAACCACAAGCTGCACTTTGTCGACGCGAACACTGGTGCGCACACCAATACGGTGCAGGGCTCCTGGGCCCACGTCAAAAACTCTCTTCCATCTGGACGGCGCGAGAGCCACCATTTCACTGGTCACCCTGCAAAGTTCGTGTTTTGGAGGAGAGAGAAGGCGCGCGGAAACACTGATAGATTCCAGTCGTTCGTCGCCGCGGCCGCCAAAATCTAGAGCCCCGACGCAGGTAGGGCGAGGATTCTGACGGCCCCGGTGACTTCGAGTGATCCGCTGCGCTGAGCCCGTCGCCCGCCTGCGTGCATAAAGACGACTTATGCGCCAACCGCTTGTCAAGTGCTCGTTACATCAGTTATAGGTTCTGGTCGTGGTCTAAACGGCCCTTTTCAGGGCCCCATATTTTGCAAACGGAGCTGTTTTCTGAATGCGGCACCTCGTGTCTCTGTAAAAAGTTCACAGGAAAGACCCAGCAAAGGTATCTGGTCCCCAACTTGGATATCGCGTGTTATGATTCAAATAAAAATTGTTCTTGCTTATTTCGCGCCTTTGATCTCTATAAATGCCGCCGTTGCAGTCGTCCCGCGGTGCTGTTGCTTGCTCAATCGCCGTCGGCGTGTCTCAGCTTCGTCGTCTTTGCCAGCGGCGCACCGGCGGAGGCGGTTGATCTGACACACCGCGTTGGGCTTTGGCTAGCAGACGGCGTTCGTAAAATGGCGTCAGCTGTTGCTGGCTTCACGCGGCGGTACCGTGCGTGCTTCCATTCATTCGGGCTTCGTTGCCATGGTGACGGCGAGGAAAGCAGACGAACTTTATTTTGCGGAAGAACGCTGCGGCCCAGCGATACCAGGTGCGTTCTAAGGCCCTTCCCGCATGCTTTTCAATGGGCGGAAGGCGAACAAAAGAGTTCAAAATAAGGACTTAACCCAGAATGCTGCATTTCTCCAGCGCCTCATAATTTGACAGAGCCTTACACGAAAAACACGTTTTTCTGGCCAGCCCGCGTCCTGTTTTTTTCATCCGTAACATGGGTCTAAAGTATCGAACTGCCAGTTTATCGATAGGCAGATATAGCAGTGCCACCCTCCACTACAGGGAATAGAAGGCGAGAGAAGTACATCGAGGTGCTTCACAAGCTCACTAGCTTTACTGCTGCGTCGAGCTCAATATGCCGTGCCCAAATTCGTTATAGTTAACAAGCAGCCACAAAAACACTGTTACGTAAGGCTGCAAGACACGGGTATTATGTATCCTCGAGAACTGCAGGCAGAAATGCGACGTTGTGTGGTGTGCCAAGAGAACTCGAAAGACGAAAACTACTTTGAATCAAGGTCAGCCGTAAGCAAGCTGTATTTCGAGGAAAGATTCATTTTGCGACACTTTACGATTGTGATAAACAATGAAGACATTTTCTTTATTGTCCACAGAGCGGCGGGGTGCCGTTGTGGCGCTGCTGCAAGCATATTGATGCTAACGCTGCATGCTGAACAGCTTTGCCATTTTTCCCGCTAGATAAAGTGAGAGATTATCATACCTCCCCTTCTAGCCCACCACTGCCATCTATAGAGTTTGGCCATTCACTGGGAAGTATAGGAGGCAAATGAAAAGGCGCCAGTGGTCGAAAGCGGGCTGGACGTGTTCCAGGGCGTCTTCACAAATTCGAATGTGGCCAACTATCTCTATATACGGCACTGGTATTAACGTTCAGGCTCTATAAAGCACTCTACAAAGCTACGTGAGTTTTTTTTTTTTTTCAGTGATGGGGTTGATATTGCCTACAAAGACTAAACTTCGTGGCACGTTCGGTCCTTAAGCCGGGGTCGCACTGCTTATACATCATGCAAATACATTCTGCATACAATTCGAATGCGAGATCCGTGCTTCGAATGCCACATGGCAATGAGTTCGAGGAGAACACTTGGCACGCGGCATTCGAACCACGAATATTGCAGGGACTCGTGTTTGCAGACTCTTTTGTATGATGCATGAGCAGTGTGACCCCTAAAGCCCCTTCATATTTCAAAAGTAGCGCAAGGTTCGTCGATGCACGAGGCACGTGCAACGTGCAGCTCTTGGGAAGATCATGGCGGCACAACACAGCACTGAGCTAGATTTCAGACGCCATGTTCTTCCCAGAAGTGGCGCGCGGCACATGCTTCGAGCATTTCTACAACAATGAATGGCGCCACTTTTCCCAGGATAGAGGGCTTTAGTGACCCCGGCTTTAGGGTGTTGCTACGGCGTAACCATAAACGCGCTTTTTCGAAGCGCGATCGGGTCGACGACGTGCGCTGTCAAAAGCGTCGTTGTGGTCGGCCTGCCTACGACGTCGGCAAAGGATTGCTCACCAACAGAAAGAAGAGGATTGCAAAAACTTTAATTGTGACGGTTTTCGCAGTGCTGCTTTCAGAGTGCAATGATTTCTGGCTTCCACCGTGCTAATTCCAAACACCATCGATTTTGTTTTTCGCAAGGTAATGACGTCACGAGAGAGAACCACAGGAAAGCGCCACCAAAACGTCTCACCGCTAATAGACCCTCTAAAGGCCGGTTCAGACTAGGGTTCAGACACTTGCGTTTGAGTGCGTTTGACGGCGTTGCGTCGAGAAATGAAAGCGAGTCACCGGCCCATCTGTACCTCGTATGAAGCGTGGAATCCAATTCAAGGAATCATCTTCGCACGCGATATAAGCAGCAGGGATGTCCTGGTTTCTCGCAGCCGCAACGCAGTCAAACGCTGTCAAACGCAACTGTCTCAACCAGGCTTTACTCTTTACAAACATGAACCGCGGACTTGCGTCCCAAGCGACCTCAGGTCGCTCCGTCTTTGCAAGTCTGTCGAGTTTGCTTATGACACCAGTGCAAAAAAGCATAAATGCTGCACCAACAAAGTTGGAGATTAAGCGACGGCCTTCGGCTGTACAACTTAACGTCTTGGAGGAGACAAGTGGGTTTACAAGAATATTCGAAAAATTTAAAGAGGTCTTGCGCCTTGGTTCTTTCGGCGTTTACCTGAAGAATTGGTGGATAAATGTTTCACTAACATTTTAAGCAGTGGTGTTAATGGGGGCTTTGTTCATTATTTTTATGAACCAGAAGTTCGCTGGGACGTCAAAGACTGGAGCACCGACTGGTGGCGTTTGCAAAGAAAACGGTATATAGTCTGTTGGAGGTTAGGAATAGCAGGCCAAGCTCTTCCCACAATATCCTCCGCACTTTCTACTCTACAGTAGACTGAACGCTGGAGGGGAGGCGAGTGGAAAGGAGGAAACTACCAATCATGGCGAGCAGTGTTTTTGGACAGGGGCTTCTGCTATCGTTAACCTGCAACAGATTATAATTATTCACGTACTGGCTCGATAGCATCGCTGCAGCTACGCGTAGGCACGCTCTTGAAAGTTTGGAAGCTGACAACTACGGATCTTTCTCGAAGGTTGGCCGAGTGTCGCCCCTCCGGCTGTTAGGTCTTGACGTGCGCACTGTCAGCCACCAGTATGCGGAGAGCATAGCAAGTTTTCTGCTTCTTGAGCAGGAGCTCCGGTTGGCTTTGATTGAAAGGATAGTATGTAGACTTCACTGCTAGGTGCCTTGAGATCGACCCACTATTTTTACAGCGAAGCTGTAACGGGCTAGGGTCTGGGGAAAAATGCGTCCTCACATGTCAACAGAAAACTCCCCATTGGTCGTGGCAAGTATGAATCAATAAAAATAAAAAGAGGGGGCAACAGCGTGAGTCAACCTTCCTTGGCATTATTAGATAGTGAGGCCCTGATCCCTTGTTATCATCCCTAGGCATCGTCCCCGAGGTCCTCCTAGGCGTCGTCCTAGAAATCGTCCTTGAGGTCGTCCTAGGCGCCACCCTAGAGGCCGTCCTCTAGGTGTTGTCCTCTGGGTTGTCCTACACGTCGTCCTCTAAATATCGTCCTCGATGTCGTCCTTGAGGTTGTCCTGTAGGAATCGTACTCGAGGTTCACGTGAGGTGGATGGGATCTACAATATTTTTGAGTCAGCCAATAAGAGCTCGGCGTTCTCACATCATCGCAACCCTGTGGAACAAGCAGACGAACTTGCGCTCCACATAGAGTTCTGGCCTCTGATGATATGCACTCTTTTCTTACCGTGACGTCACGAGCGTGTGTATACTGAGTGTATGATGTTTGTGCTCTTAAATACTCATTTACTAATAGTGTTTTCTTTCTTTTTATGTAGTACGAAGAGTTCCTGAGTCAACTCGAGGTAAGCAGGAAACACCCTTCAGAAAAGCGGCAGTGGATTCTTAATGTTTACTTTCTTTATTCATGCTTCTGATCACATTCAAGACTGTAGCAGGAGTGGTAAACGTGAGCAATACATTTATCTAATGGTGCATTCAGTTCCACTGGCGCATTGGACCTCTTTTGCACCTAACGACGACAGCAAGCGGCGAAAGCTCCAAGTGCCATTGGCGTCCGGAAGGGGAGTTACTCTACCTTCTGCTCCTCGTCACTCATCTGAGTCGCGGAGGAGCAGGAAGAGTAGCGCAACTCGCCTTCGGACGCTATCCTACTTCGAGTTTTCGCCGCTGCATGAAGAGGGCCAGGGAATGCGAAGAACTCTTCTCGAAAAAGGTCCATTGCACCGTTAAAGTAAAACAAAGTGCGGCTGCATTTGTGACATCGAGTGGCAGGAATTGCTTCAGTAAACCAGTGTTTTAGGAAAAGAATAAAGACGTAAATGTATACATTTAATAACGGTCCGTTTTTAATTTTCTTTTATGAACACATCTGCTTGCTCCGGAAGTATAAATTAAATGTACTGATTTTTCTTGGTTCACAGTTGAACATTAACAAGAAAATAAATATGTTTTAGGTGATTTTGTCTTTTCCGTTCTGCAACGTCTAAAGGCCCGCTCCTAGCGTACAAATATAAGAGGGATACGTGTGAAGACATTATGAATGAAACGTTCTGGAAGTCTTTGAACCACATGTTACAACTCGTACGCGGATCCGACACCCCTTCCGAGTTCTAGCATTGTTCTGTTCAGGCATGTGGCAGAGCTACACTCGGTGTCAACTATTTCGTGCTATATGTTGGCAAGGCTAGCGTAACTTCCACAACGCAGCAACCTCGCACTGTGGAAGCTACACTTCGTCTTGTGTCTCATTCGCACATGCATTCCCGTTTGAAGAAGCTTCGAGAGCGTTCGAGCAGCGTAAAACCTACTCGAGCCTTGAACACGCAGCAGAAAATAGTTGACTCCCAGGAGGTATCTACTAGGTTTATTCCTCACAATAATGATCAATTTCTCCACCACGAAGAGACAATTCATTTAGCTATAATAAATCGATTAAACGATCCATGCTGTAAACATGGCAGGAGTTCTAAAGGGGATGATTTTGTGCCTCTGACAGGTGGCGACATTCATTGCGTCTGTGTTATAGGAAGGTAATGGTGGCTCCGACGTCACGCCGTGGCGCACGCGCAGACGTTCCACTTTATGCAAATACTGGTTCCTGCACACGGGACTGTCCACATGTCCCACCACCACGATCGATTCATACCGCTGCGACGCAGATGGGGCTCGTCTTTGCTGCCGCGACTTATCTGCGTTGACGTGCACGTTTCTTTTAACAGACGGAAATGACTTCTTTCGCGTCCGTCATGCTAACCAAGTCGATAGTCTTCGTTACATTCCCAGGAGGAAACGTAACGTTTCCCATACCCTGGGTGCAAAAAAGAGAAAAAAGCATTTGGAAGCCAAGAGAGATGTTGTCCGAAAGAGATCGTATCCTGCCGCCAAAATAGACGTACGCATTCAATGGATTCATCATGCGCGCCTGTTTGTTTGGACGCGACGCGTTTTTCTGACCTCGTCGCCTGTACCATTTGACATTGATTACGTCATAATCAAACCCGGCTCTATATATTATTTTTATGCTCTTTCACTTGAATTAACAAGACGTTGGCTGTTACCGCGCGGCCTAGCAGACAACGTCTTGGAAATTCAGTTTCAGACAAGGATGCCACAACCTTTATTTACTGGGCTGCTTTCTGTGAAATTTCGTACGCCACAGCCCTTGACGGCGAGAAGCAGCAGGGATGCTCCTGTCGCCTCTAGTTTTCATGGTATACTTAAGAAAAAATGGAGGTGATGGTGATAAGGGTTTTATTGGAGCAATGGCAGCAGGAGCCATATCGCGCCAAGGTTTGAGATAGTAGAATAAAACATAATAACTGGGGTAAGTAGCCAGTTTCCCTCAGGTGGTCGAAAACACGGTGAAGAAGTACTAAAGGGCAGTCACTAAGTAAGAAAATTGGATGAAAGGGAAGATGAAATGTGTCACACTAAGTCTTTTCCCCACAATGGGCACAGAGCTTTACATTTTCGCCACGAAGAAGGTGCACCACTGAAAATAATCAAAGTCGTGGGTCATCGAAGGCACACACTCCATGCTAAGAAAAGACAAAAAAATGTTACTCATATTTTGTGGCTTTTAAAAAGCTGTGTTATAATGATTTAAAAAAAAAGTTGCCTAACCACGTGACTTCCGGTAACTTTCTCCTCCTCTATATTTCTTCTTCCTCCCCAGTCCAGTTTCGGTTTCGAGCAGTTGCGTTTTTTTACTTTATTAAAAATATATGTTACGCTGTAGCTGAATATTTTTGGATAGTCTTGTGACGTAATAAATCGCCTGGCAAAAATAAATATTTTTGGGGATCTCTTGAACAAAAACGTATAGGTCAAAATTTGAAGACACAGATACAACGTGCGCAATAGGCAAGGAGGAGACGGAAACAGTTGAGCACGTGATTCTAATATGTAAGGAGCTTAGTCCTGCTCTTCACGAAGGGGAGACAGATGTACTGGTGGCCCTCGTCTTCGCTGGAGAAGATGGAAGGGTGAACTATAAAAGTAGAGGCAACGGAGAGGAGAGTCGGAGTGCTGGTGGAGTTATCAAGGAATCTTGAACTAAGTACAACTATAACTAGCACAGCTGGGGGCAAGCGGGAAAGAAGAAAAATTGAGACTCCCTCCCGCGTGCTACCGCGCATGAATTCTCAACCCTGTCCCCCAGTAAGTCGGGTGTTAAGCAACTCCAATATGGTTCGACCAGAGGAAAATTGGCGACTCCTCTGCCAGCGGGAAAAGGCGGGAAGCGATGTTTTTAGTTTCTCTTTTTTTGCCAATTTCCTAAAGGTTTGCGTGGTGATCATCTTCATGACCTGATGATAGAGAAACGCATTGACTTGAAATGGAAAGTCAGGTTTTAATTATCGTTTCTAGGCTAGGTGGTGCAAGCTACCGCCCGTTACAAAAGTACAACCGTTAACTTATCATCCAAGTATATGCGTTTCCTTTCTAGATGAGACAAATCCGTGTAAAGCAAAACTGAGACAAACAGCAATGTGTGCTTATCGGACTAGCTTTGAGCTTTGTACCATAGCCACCTTTACATTGATTTTTCTCACATAAGAGCGATTAAACGACAGACCCCAGATATACTTTGAATTTTAACCGCAACTGGCTTAGTTTCGGTTCCTGGATTGCACTCATTTAATAAATAAATAAAAAAAACGCCTTCATACTTGGAATGGAGAGCGTGCTGGTAAGGGTAATATAAATAATGGGAACATGAACATATGTATTTGTATGCGTTTATCTACCTTACATTTCTTTTCGAGCTTTTGCTGGAAAAGTTTATTTTACTTTAAATTTCCCTAATTAAATGCCTATTTCGCTTAGTATTTACTTATTTATATTGTCCTAACTATTTTCCGGCTCTGGAGACTGCAACGTGTTCCCCAGTCCGGGCACCTTAGCCAGAACGTTCGGCTCGACTCTTGCAATAACAGAAATAGAAACCAAAACTTTCCATGTCATGACCGGAAAGCTTGGGATGTGCTTAGGTGAGTCCACACAATGGCCACATCTCAATCCGATTACGAGGCAAATGCGTCGTAATGGGATTGTGATGAGCCCAAGCACACCACAAGAGAGCAAGATGGCAGCGCGCCGAGGCCGTACTTGCAAGCGTGCAGTTTACAAAGAGTCCACACTTGCCCGCACAGTATGTGAGCACTGCGCATGCGGAAAACTAGGTTTTAAGTAGAGTCCGCGCGGTGCCGACAGCAGCGCCACCGCAACGGTGTGACGTCAGAGCTGCACATTTGTGTTTTTTTTTTCTTCTGCAAATATAACAATACACGTATATGCGGGGTGCATGCTCACTCCTGCTGAAAGTGACCTATCAAACCTTGTGATGTTTTCTGTGTTTCTCAGGAGAGAGAACGGGAGCTCACCCGTACAGCGATAACGAGCTGCCTGGCGACCGCAAACAAAGAACTGGGCTACGCCTAAGCGAGCGACCGAATAAATACTAACAACAATCTTCATGTCGTTTCTTAAGGGGGGACACTACCCAGAAAAAAATATTTCTGCAAAAGAAGTTTGTTTTGAAAAATTACATAAACACATTCAACATCTAGAGAGTATTCCCAGAAAGTTTCATTAGTTTACACTGCATAGTTAATTTTTTGTAAATTATTTTCTGTCCATTGAAGCTAAAGAAAAGGTAGCGTTTGGAGCACTTCGAACACATTTTTCTCCGTTCCACTTTTTGGTATAAATGCCATTTTCGTCAATCATTTGATAATGGCAATACAGGGAAGGCTCGTTCTTCTCTTTTCCTGACTGAAATTTAATAAGGAGTGCGGCGATGGAATGTTTTTGTCACTTTAAAGATGTATTTTATAAAAAATGTTGACATTTTGTCGAAGACACGGAAAACCAAAAGGTTGACCAATTTTGCAGACGAGAAAATTTATAGAAATAACTGACAATTTACAAAAACCTTTCCATAGCCGCACTCCCTAGGCATTCTGCTACATATCTAGCGAATAAAAATCTTCAATATTGCGATAGTTTTCCGACGATAGATTTACTAAACAATGTGGGCATTTTGCTGATAGAAGCTGTTCTAATTTCCTTCTTATTTACGCGACATACCTGGGATTTTGTTATGCACCCTCTAGCATGACCACCAGCCTACCCTGTAAATTTAATTAATTTTAAGCCAAGGGTTCAAAAGTTGACCCTCCTAGGGGTGTGTCCCCTTAACGTGAACACCAGACTGAGATCACTGAAACGTATGTCTTCACCCAGCGAACTTTCAAGCGTGCTAATCTGCAGGGAGTTCTTGAGCAATGTTCAGCCGTAGGCAAATGAACCGAGTGGAATATAACTTTTCATAAAGGTGTCTTTGTAAGTGGTGAATTCAGCACACTCCAATTTCGTAAATGTAAAATTCTAAGGGAAAAAAAAAAAGATGCAAGAAAGGAAAAAGTAGTTCTTTCTTTATGTGCAAAAAGAAAACGGAAACAACCCATCTCGCTGACGCCGCCACTCAGACATGCCACAACCACCCGGCATTACTCTGCTCTTCTATACATGGTATGCTTCCATTTCCACTCCTTTGTCCACAGACGAATGCCGTCAGCTTTTCCCTCTTATGTGGGTATTAATGCTAACAAATTAAAAGAAGTCAATAACAAGTTTGCTGCTTTCTTTTGACACTTGCTACAGAAAGTCAACCCTAATTCTGTGGGGCAATGAATCAGGCAACGTTGCCAATAAATGCTTTTAAAAATATGCTCCAAGAGATTTTGAAAGTTTTGAATTACATTTCTTGCACATATGAATCTGGGCAAATTTTTTGTTTTAAATTCTGAATGACAGAAGTGCACTTGTGGTTATTTTCAGTGATGCCTTTGCTGGGATACTTCAACTGCAAAGGGTGCAAATGAGCAGATAATCAGTGTGAACTACTTAAAATTATAACAAATTCAAAGAAGCATGACTGATTTAATGATAAATTTTATTAACTGCAGAGTCCCCTTACACACCCATTTCTTTTAAGCATGACAATAGGACAGTGGAGCATTAGCCCAGGAGTTGCTTAGAACAGTCTCTTAAACAAAGATCAGCTAAAAAGAAATACCCGATTCAGAAGCTGCTATCCTTTAGATCACAGGAAAAGTACAGAAAGATTCAATAAATAGCTTTGGAATTTCCAAAGAATAAAATATCTGCTCAGCACTGGCTAGAACAGGTGCTAAAAACTTGAACATGGCAAGCGAAAAATCAATGACAGAAAACTGTCAGACTTTCACTTACAAAAGAAAGGTCTCTTTGGAACAGAAAAGGTGAAAAGACAGTTTAGCGACAAGCACCAAAGGACAGTCATTTACAGCCCGTGTATTCAAACCAGTGCCAAACAAACAAACAACAAAAAAAACGGGACTATTTTGTGGTGAATGTGTTACTTGAAGAGTATTGTTATATGAAAATGTCACCTCTTTGTAATTAAGGGTGTTAGTGAGTTGTGCACACCATGGCAACTTCTGTGTCACACGCACTCAAAATATGGGTGTTGAAAAGTTTCATCTGCAGATTTGCCAAAAACGAAACATGCTGCTAAAAAAACACGAGTACACTGCAAATAGAGCAAGCACATGGGTGAGCTGCTTAAGGAATGAGTTTCTTAACTGGATGAATCTCTACATAATCATAATTTAAACCCTGAAATGAAAAAAAAAACATACAAAGGTTGTTATCATTATACAAAAATCAATTTGTTTATCATTATATATTTTTTTATCTCCAGGTTTCAAACTTTGAGTACATCCAGTATCAGCAACAGGAACTTCAGAACCAACTTCAGTCACACGGAACTCAAAATAATATCCCAATAAAGTGCACGGTTAGCCACAAAATGTTTTGCGCAATGCTGCGAGCCGAGGTTGAAAGACAAGAGCTCGTATACATTGCTGCCCCTAATACTAACACGAAATTTCAAAGCACGAGTCAAAACAAATGTGAAACAAAGACATCAGGGGTGTAAAAATGATGGCCTTCAGGAGTTGCTAAATTTTGTTTGTGGGTTGATACTTTGCAGCCATCGTTTCCACACTTTTTTAAAACGTCAGATGCTCGGAAGCGTAAACTTTTGCCCGCAAGCAGCCCAAACATTTTCTCACAAACGTCTCATCATGAAAGTGCCTTTCCGTAAGCCGTTCAACCCCGAGCCGACAGCGGTGGGGGCACCGCACTTGCCGGGCCAATCAGCTGCCTCCCTCTTGTCACTTGAGCCCACTCTCTGCGCACAGGCAGGGGCATAATCATGTGGCAACAAATAGACATGCGACTGGTCCAACAAGCACATAGCTTCACTGCACTATCCGCTTAGGGGTGGACGGCTTGCAAGACCACACAGCTCACTCAGCAAGTGTGCGAGCAAGTGATACTTGCAGCTAACGTGAAAATGATGCGCACGCTGCTTTCAACACACAGCACTAAAAATGGCCAATGCAGTATTTGTGTTCAGGCAAACATTCTACCTTTGAAAGCGAACGAGTTGTTCACAGACTAGCCCAAAGAAATGGGCCCTGATCGGCTTATACCATCAAGATCAATACGAGTGCAAACACCGCTCTGTGTCGCCCGTGGTACTATCAGTGCCCCATGTCGATTACTCCTTGAAGTAGAAGTGCACCTTGCGGTCGAGACATATCATCTCTACTTGATCCCGCACCACTCTGCACTTCCCGGTCGTCTGCTAGCGAATATGATTAATGCGAGGGAAATCAGCTGCAAAAGGAACTATACGAATGTTGTGATACGCGCCAGATTGTGACTGATTTCTGTTGTGTCACGTTGCTTTTACAGTGCCAGGGAGGTAAAAAATATTGCATACGCTAGCACTGTGCTAACTTCTTGCCTGTGTGGATTGGTGGTCCTTTGCTCTTGCCAAACTCGTAGCTAAGTAAATAATAGGCAGTCTTAGTTCATGGTTTCAATACCTCCGATAATAATACGATGCATGCTTAAAGGCGTCGGCAAGGTATTAGGCATTGTTAATGGAGTCATGGAATGATCTACTAAACTTCCTAATCAAAAGGATGACCGCTAAAAATACTTATACAAATTATTTTTGTTAGCACACATTGCTAGCGAAAAATGCACCTCGTCATTGGTGAAATGTTTCGCAGTTTTGCCGACCAGTTTTTCGCTGGCAGACGACCTGGAAGTGCGAGAGTGGTGCGGCAATCGCTAGAGACGTTATGTCTTGACCGCAAGGTGCACTTATACTTCAAAGAGCAATACGACAGGGGGCACTGATAGTACCGTGGGCCATGCGAAGCTGTGTACTCACTCACATTGATCGTGATAGTACACTTAAGTGGTCTCACCCCTTCTTTCAACCTCTTCACAAATTAGGAGTTACGTCTAGAGACATTTCATTAATCTCAGAAGCATAGTTCAGTGCTTGCTTAGAGCAGGCACCCTGACACAACCATCACACACAAGATAGAGTGACAAAAAATAGATTGAAAGGCAAAAAAACAAAGATAAAGAGAAAGAAAATGTTTTTTTCATGCACATCAAAGATGCCATGATGCTAGCCATATGCTGCAATGCTTGAAATTCCTGAATTTTTTATCAAGTCTGAACACTTGGCACTGCTCTTTGCCCGACAGAAATGGAGAAAAGTGTTGTTCCATTGCAAAGCACAGAACGTCTTTACACAATACTATAACGACAGTAGTGCTCCAATGTATGCAGCTTGCAAATGGTGCGGAAGCACAAGAACTTAACCCTGGCAAATACGCCCACAAAAAATAGTGTAAACAAAGGAGAATTAAGAGCAAACTCCCAACAATTGAGAAATGGAACAAATGAAACGAAGGTTGAGATTGCTCTGAGACGGGTTACTTGTCAGAGAGCGGTCTTGCAGGCTAAAACTTATATTCCACAGCTCCTGTCTACGCATCAGTCAAAAGCAGAACACAAAATGCACCACAGCGGTCAAAAAGCGAGCACAGTGTCCCTACCACAAACTCATTGTCTGCTTTGCATGGAAACAGCAATGTTTGTTGGTATGGTACATTTCAACGCTTTCTGCGAGTATTACAGCAATGAGATTCCATGAAACTACCAAGCAAAAGATTACGTTAGCACTCTTCACATAATCAAAACCCAGAAAGTGCATGATGGGAAAGTGCTGTAGAGCTACAGAGCTGAGCAATGTGCAGCAAGAGCCGGAATGAGTAGATATCGCAGCTTCAAGGGGTGCCAAAATTCAGAAGTGCCTGGGAGTGTCCAGCACTCAGCCAACCTCCTCACACTTTCCAAACGGCGTGCAGAGAACTGCCACCTTCGTCGGAAGAGTGCGCAAAACCAAGTGTTTTACACACACAGGGAAAGCTTACAGGCCTACTTCAAGAGGCCTACAATCACTCATACTACAGCATTTCTATTACTCCTACAGAGAAAGCACGAAGGATGACAAGAAATTCACCTACAAACTCGCACGCATTCAGAACATACAGTAGGTATAGAAACTTTGTTGGTCTTTTCTTCTGACTCAGACCAGTTTTAACAGCCTTACAGGAAGGAGTCACAGTGTACTATGAGCTCCAGAATACAGAGCGCGAGATTATCGAAGGAGTAGAAAAAAGGTAAAGAGGACATAAGTCCTACTTGAGTGATTCCTGACATCATCGGGACAATCAGCAAGAAATGCACCTAAGGGTGCTAAAGGTAGAATGCTATCTCCAACAAGCATTAAACGTCTCTTTTCTGATTCTGGTCCGTGACGCTTGAGAATAGCGAGAGTACCCGTTTAAAGCCCGGTGCTCGAGAGTTTCACCAGCGACAGTGTTGTCACAAAACAGACTTGTTGCATGGACCTTGTCAAGAGTTGCAGATTTCTCTGACACTTGGGAAAATCTTGGTTGGATGTCATCGGTGCAAACACAATCAGACAACTTTAGAAAGCAAGGTTAGGTTTGTAGTCAAAGGCTAAATGCAAAGCTTGAAAAAAATAACAAACTTTATTGCACTTACACTGTTAGTGCCTTTAAATCTTGCAAAAAAAAAAAAATTCTACACTGATTTTGCCAAATGTCACCAAAGAAATATTAAATCCAGTAATCCTTTGTTCTGCTGGTTTCAAGATCAAGCAAGAGGTTTCAGCAAAGACGCCTTTCCATTGCTCTGAATCCTGCAAGAGAAACAACTAAAAAAAGTTGCAGCACTGCTCCCCCATTGCAGTCCTGAAGCAAACTGAAAAATACCAGAGGAGAAAGAGAACAAACACTCCTGAGACAGGACAACATGCATTCATAAAAGATTACCGGTTGATTCAAGCCTAAGCCATTGCTGGATTGTCCTTGGTTACTTGCATAAAGGGTCAAGAGCCCCCTACTCCAAAGCCTAATGCAGCCATAATTGAGATTCAGCTTTTCTAAGCCAAATAAAATAAAGACGGACCTACAAAAGATGGGTGGTATGAAAGCAAGTTGAATACAGTACATGATTCGTTAGGATCAAGTGACCTATAGAACACCATACGATCACCCCCTATCAGACACCAGTTTAGAACAAAGGTCACACACAAAGAGGTGCCATACTGGAAAGTCACCCTATACCCAAGACCATGGCTATTACAATAGGCACTACATCTAAACAGGTGCCGCATATATTAGAAAGGATACTGTATCAAAAAAGGCCCTTGAATGAGTGCTTAATAACTACATACCTGCACTTTCAACCCTCATATGTCCCTAGGTCTCGCGTCTAAGGGTGCTAGAGCCAAGGGTACAAAATACGTGGATGTAAACGGTTCACATGAACTTGACTGCAGCCCTTCTCGAGCCAGCGAGACAGGAAGCAACAAGGATCACGTGTAACTTGCCACTGTCCCAGGCTGAGCAGCTAGGGGCACCGCAAGCTAAGAGTTGCTGCAACTAGAGTTAGCTGCAACTAGGCGGTGCTGCGACTGGGGATGCCGGCGACTGGGGATGCCGCGACTGGGGATGCCGCGACTGGGGAGGGCGGCAACTGGGGGATGCCTCAACTGGGGGATGCCACAGCTGGGAGATGCCGCAACTGGAGGTCGCTGCAACTAAGGGTGTAATCATCGTGGTCACTTGCCCGGTGGGCAGACCCTGTGCAGCCATTCCAAAATGGCCGAGTTGATGACTTCAGGGTGACGGCGAAGCAGGTAGTGGCCCCCCTTCTTGAAGAGCAGCACCTTCTTCGAGGCCTTCTTGGGCACCTGAAAGCCAGCGTTCAGTCATCAAAGTAGGCACTTGAAACATCACGGCTCACTTCTACTTCTCATTCTAGTATTTAGACGAGACTCCAAGTCGAAAGTATGCAGAAAAGGTAGTGCCAACCTTTCTCGAAGCTCTATACTGCACTGAATGCACCACGGACAGCTATATGTTGAACGAATGTGACCCGTGCGTACAGACATTGACATGCATTAAAAGGGGTCATGCAACAATATTAGACTGAAATGCTTCCGATTTTACACAAGCTTACTGGCACTAGTGCGACTCAAGTATACTTGCACACAACCCCAATGACCAAGAAGCTCCTTTGTTGCAGTACAGTTTCGAAGATAAAAGCAGAGTTTTTCTTTAAGCGGCATGGGTCTTACATAGTAAAGGATTCCATTTTCAACAAATAAAAATTTAGTTGGAGTGTATTTTCTTCAAGATACGAATGCCCAATTCGATTTCTAAGCACAAATAAAATGACAACTAGTAAGCATTGAAGGGCCCGACTTGACGCCTAGAGCCTGAAGACCGACCAAGTGTCAAGCCAATGACAGGCTTGAAGCTCTGCAACCACGAAGCGACCAACGCCACCTTGGTCGTGTTTGAAAGCAGATTTCCACGCAATTCGTTTTGGCACACTTTCAAGCGGCGTCTGCATCAAAGGCAGCGACATCATCGATGCTATTCGGAAGAGCACGAGCAGAGCTCGAGGGACGCTGACTGTTCAAAGCTTGCACCTTCTCTCCTGGACTCCCCAGTGCACTCTTTCGCGTGCTATGCATCGTCGGCTTTTGTTCGCTAGCCGTCAGAGACGCCGCTGCCTTTGCACTTCTCCAGCTCCTATTTTTATACTTTTAGTGTTCTCTGTGCTTTTAAGTGTTCTTCATGCCCCTGGTTTTCTTCTCATTGTTTCTATAAACATTTTGAACCCCGACAAGCTCGTTTTGTTTAGCTTTTAATTTTACGTGTATATTTGCCCACTTCACGTCTTTGTTCCGTTTAAATCTGCGCATTTCGATGGTGAGGGACACTACGTCTGAAAGTGAGCATGCTGGTAGTTGAACAGTAAATGTAGATGTGCTTGCAATAAAAAGCACCGCATTGTTGAAAACGACAGTGTCAAGTTCGGCGGCAGAGCAAGCCATTTTGTCGCTTGTGGACGTGACTGAACCAACAACTTCTGAGACACCGCAGGGCACTTACCACTGATGGACATGCCCATACCAAGCTCGTACACGAATCACATTGACACTGTATTCTACATGAGGAGGCGTGTGCAGAACGCGAACAAACTGCGGACGACGCAAAGTGTTTGTCGATGGTGAAGTTGGTGACTTTGTGAAAGTTCGAGCTCCTGGACGTCAGCTTGGTGAGCGACGACGCTAGCGGCACAAAGTAAGTCATCGCGGATATTAAAATTCCGCGGAAGCCCTTTGCGTCAAAACCTGCGGCAAGTGTAAGATGGCCACTGGTGAACTTTCAAAGTGCGACGAGAGGCAGTATGGCCTAGCAGTGAACTCAGTGCTCACGTGCTGAAGCTGCAATTTCGCCGAGCACCAGTTTTCGTTGTCAAGAGTCGCCGGAGCAGTTAGAATGCGCTCTTCAAGATCAACTTGGGAGCAATGAAGAGGATCCCAAGCGTAGAAAAAGGAGCAACTGCCCTCGCGGACTAGCGTGCCACCCTGAACCTCTCCCACCAGGGACCTCACCACGAGACCTTCAGGGGACACATGGAGACCATAGTGGAAACTTGCCAGGCAGCAGCAAAAGCTATAGAAGCAGCAAGTGTACAGGTGGTCAAGGGCTCATAACAGAACTTTCTCAACCCCATTGGAAACGTGGACACCGTTTTCAATGAGATACGGACGACTTCGTGAACACCTCCAAACATTTCAGTGGGATGCATTCTCAAGCTGTCCTATCGGGCCTGGTGCTGGACCGCGTTGTCCTCTCCGGGTACTGTCGTGGCTGCCGGGGGCAACTGGACCCACATGACGACGGCGGTGGTGGCTGGGTTGAACCACAAGTGCCTAAAAATTGTTGACTGCAATGCCAGAGCGAAAGAGAAGCCAAGGCAGCCAGATCTTGTTCAAGAGGTCTCTAGGGAGGAATGGGCTGTGCTACACGACTGTCCTCTCGGACAGAGGCAGCTGCAGGAGGGAGTTTAGGGCTACCTTGATGTTGAGAAGAAGGGGACTGCCTGTACCATGTGCACAAAGCAGATGGGGGCAGCTCTTCCCAACTAGGTGGTGGAGGGAGACACAAAGGGAGACTCTTGGAGGAAGAGAGAAGCTGACTCGAGACAAGATAAAAAAAAATCCTTGACCACTATGGATACACTTTGAGGAGCCACAGGCACAACGTTCCAGGGATGAAGGCGGCGGTGCAGGAAACTTTGTCGCACATGAGCGTCGACAAACGAAGCCCGGAACGCAGGCACTCTCCCGAAGAGGACAATTCCTGGTGCTCCTACAGACTTTTAAGTACTTTTAAGTACATCCACCTCAAGAGCCTCACGACTAGGTGGGTGCGACGGACACGCCAGCTGGCCCTCCGGTATCGGATAAACAGCCCTCTCCTGTACCCGACTCCAGAGCAACAACTGGAAAACATCCGCACGAGAGTCACCGAGACCGAGACTCAACGGTGGGCGGAGAAGGCAGGACAGAAGCCGGCACTTGCCCTGTACGCCAGGGAAAAACAGGAAGTCAGGAAGGTAGAATTCATGGACAACGGCAGGGGCAGTGGACTTCTGTTCGACGCCCGGGGAGGCATGCTGCGAACGCGAGTGCTTCGAGCCAAGTACACAGACACCGACGTGCGATGCACCCTGTGCACACAGGGGGCTGAAGAAACGCTGCAGCACGTCATCCTGGAGTGCGCGGGCCTAGCAGCCGGAGGTGCCGTGCGGCGGAGACATGGCGGTGGCGTTGGGCTTCCGGGAGATCGACGAGGAGGGCAACGACGGCGCCGACAACACTGTGGGCAGGGGCCCGCGGCCCACACCGGTGGTGGAATGGACAAAAGAAGATTGGACCACTGGTGGAAGAAAAACCAAGAAGAAAATAACAGATAATTTTGGCTAGATCCAGTACGCTGGGATCCCCCGTTACAAAGGGGTTAGCCGCAAATCAAATCAATCAAATCCAAAGCCACTGCCACACAACAAACCGCTATGAGGCTAGGCGACCAGGTCCCCATGAAGTGCTGCAGCAAAGGTATGTTGCAGATCGGCCTTGAGTACCTACACTCGGTGATCTGGGGCCAAAATTCCAAGGGTAAGCACGACACCCTAGTTGGTGTGAAAAGGGCTGTCGCTCAAGCAGCGTCTCGCTTGAACCAAGGCATGCGTGAAGACCAGCATGGCGGTATCAGAGCAGCTTGGTTACTGCACTGGGAACTGTCTGGTTCGCAGGAGCCTCGAGAAGGACAATTCAATTCAATTCATTTTTATTGACTCCAGTTTGGAGAAGGAGACAGGGAAAAAAGCTACATTGCGTAGATTGACGGGTCCCTGCCTCCCGTACAGACATGGACAGATTAATCAACACTTGCAAAAAGAAAAAACAAAACAGACAGAGCATGATACAGCTTTTGATATCATGAACACTACAGAACTTTCAAAATATTATTTGTTGTTAAAATACATTTGTCTAATTTGGTTATTTGACATATTTTCTATGTGAATATTGTTTTTAATCAGTTCATTAATAGTAGATGGTACAGTATACTGGAGCATCTGAAATCCGTGATTGGTCCTGGGATGCGGGACTCTCCAGTGCTCTGGACTACGCTTATGATAAGACGAAGAGTTTTTATGCAGCGAAGTAAGTGAAGGAATGATTTGTTATAATAAATACTATCTTTATATTTCTGGATTAATGTCTGTGCATATAAGTCAAAAACACGCCCTACCTCAAATTTTCAGAATAAAATATCGGCACGACTATTATATGGTACACTGGCTACTAAACGTAAGATCTTTTTTTGTGTGATATGTAATCTGTCTAGGTTTAATTTTGTCGTATTGCTCCATACAAGCATACAGTACTTTAAATGTGAAGCGAACAATGAGTTATATAACATAATCTTGACCCTTTTTGGTAAACAAAAACAATGTTTATAAATAATTAATACCTGGTATTTTTGACAATTTAGACATAACATGTTCAATGTGTTCGTTCTGAGATCACGTATCAGTTAAAGAACACCCGCATTTTTACCGTTGGAAAAACTTGTATGGTTGATGTATCTAACTTAAGTGGTATACCTATTTGACACAGAGAAGTTTTAGGGCAAAATAGAACTGCCTTTGTTTTATTGTTATTGATTTTGTTGCTACTGATTTGCACTATGGTCTCCAACAAGCAAGGCTGACAAGGATCACACGGAGAGGAAGAATATGAGGAGAATGGCCAAGAGGCACAAGCCTGACAGGACTCCTGTGAGCCTGGACACCCATATCCAAAAAAAAACTCAATGATTTTATGTCTTTTTTTTTTTTTAATGGTCATTTTAGATGCGCAGCTTTCAGGCGCCTGTTTCCAGCTTGAGCGGCGTCGGCGTCACTCGTCACCGCGCCCGCGCATCGCGGGGAGATATACCATAATGCACCACGCGGAAAGGAGGAGGGGGAGGAGGAGGGGAGGGGGGAAGGGGAGGAGGATGTGGAGGAGGAGTATTTGGTAGGATGAGGAGTTGAGGAGGAGGGAGGAGGGGTTTGCCTCCCTCAGTACCCTTCCCTCCTCCTCAAGAGCTGCGCTCTAGTTCGGCATTACAGGGAGTTGTAACCTGGCTTTCATTTTTGGATTGGGATTTTTATACCATTTGCATAAACACATTTTAGGCATCTTAGTATTTCAGTGATGGAAGCGGCATTTGACCCTTTGGAGCAGGTTCTGTAGCAGGTAAAATATTCGTTTGGAGCAGCCACTGACGCTTTTGGAGCAGATGCCAACGTCTGTTAGCATATCACTTGAAAATTAACAAAAAAAATTGATTGCATCGCTAAATGAGTTTATATTTGATAATGACTGAGGGTTTGTCTTTGATACTGGGGCATATTACTTATTACATTTTGTAATAAGAACCAGAACCAATAGGGCACAAAAGGTACATAGAGCTTTTTTTTTATAAATAAGGCTCTGTTCAGAGTAGGTTCCATTTTACAATGGGTACTAATCAAATTGATGAGAAATGAATCACACTTCAGTTAGGATAAAGCCTCCCTCCCCTCCCACTTTTACACCCGGTAGTTTATTTAGCCTGTATGTATTGTTTCTGTAAAATGCCACCAAAAACGAACATAATTGCTAACACATCTATCAGTAAAAATGCGCCTCCCAATTTCATCGTTACCAAACACAAGACTTGAATATTATAAACTGAAAAAAAAAAACAGCCACCCACAAATATTATGAAAACCAATACTCTTGCGCTTACATTCATTCAAATAAAGTACCGCATATTTTTTTCTTTATCGACGCAGCATTTCAAATCAAGATCAAATAATCGAGATCAAAGAATGTGGACCTGCAATAGTACTGAGCATAATTTACATGTATATCGTGCTAAACCAGACGCTCACCCATGCCAGCAGCTACTCCGAACACTCCGGTGCAAGGCGGTGAAGCTCGACGTGCGTGGGCTGGTGAGAGGCGCCATGGAGGCATACGGCAAACATAATCAACTGATCTCACCAGGAGTACAGGAGCCTAGTCTCTGCCATCCTACTGTGTATTTTGCAATGTTTTGTCGCGACTTTTGGCGCCTGACATCGCCGACATAGACTGAAATTTTAGAGGATGTCGGTGATCAAGACGTGAGCGCATCAACCGGCCAACGCGGTGGTCGAGCAATCTTAAAACTTCGTTTCACCTTAATTCAAAGCGCAGCCGACGCTACGAGCCAATGGGATTAACCAAACAAGTTCAAAGCGCGACATCGAGGCATCCGACCATCTTACTGTACGTGTTCTTTCATCGATAAAACCAATCAAGTGCAGCGAATGTCCCGTGACTTGCGCTTTTACTGTGAGTTTGTGTAGTATATGTTCGAGCCTTCGACTGTGCTCTGACCTTAGATGAAACACCGTATACGGTGAGTAGAGACGCTGTGAAATACATATTTCTACCGTTTTTCTTTCTTTGTACTTCTTTGAATATTAAAATCAACCAATAAAAAAATATATCAATTTTTTTTGCCCATTTTGGCGCAGGTGTGGCGCAATTCTTAGCCAAAATGGCACTGTGGCGCAAGATGTAGCAGACTTTCGCCCAAGGCGCAATTTGGCGCAAATGGCGCAGCACTTCCATCACTGGTATTTTTATGTTGAGTTGGACTGCATCCTAAAGCTTAATTCTATTTTTGATGAATTCAGTAGATAAAAGTCGCCCCAGAAAACAACTTGGAAGCACGATTTTTAGGCATGGGGCGAATAGAAGATTTTGGGTCCGAATCGAATTCGAAGCGAACAGTGATTTTGGCGAATACCCTCGAATCAAATCGATTCGAAGCTAGTCAGCAAGCAACAATGCATTGCCAAGATATGTTTAAACTATAGTTTTATATTCGCCCTTATTTGCATAATAGAACTGTCAATTGTAACTATCAATCTTCGGCGTGCATGCGAGTTCGGGAGCGCTGAAATGGTCGAAATGCCTAAGCTTGCGCCACTGGCCGGAAATCCAAACCAGAGTAAGCCAAACCCGTTTATACCGCACTCCGCAAAAAGAAACATCTACCAGTTCGATATAGCGGGTAATTCGACATAAAAGTTTTAATGAATTCGACTCTCAAAAATACACTTTCTGCCGAGTATTTACGCGACAGCAGTCGTCCTGGCATCTTCTCCTGCTTTTCCTTCATTGCATCACGAAACATATTTTACGCTATTGACGGACTCTACTAGAGGCCTCTGCCTTCTATATTCGCATTAAGGCGCCGACTATGCCGAGCACACACGTCCGAGCAGGAGCACCTCTCCTAGAGCGCCGTTTTGCTCTGCAAGTTGGCTTCCAAAATGTGCTGTGTTGGGGGGAAACCAGCCGGATGAGCAAGCTGGCTTTTTTTTTTTTTTTTTTTCAAAAGCGTACGTTGATTGTTTGGAAGAAAAAATTGCAGTGGCTTAGCTCGGCTATGCCAGGATATACGTAGCGTAAGCTTAGGTTCAGCTGGTTATTCTTAGCTTTCCTGGTTGTCTAGGATTAGCTTGATTATCATGCTTACTGCTGCTTCAATGACACACACACGGTATACGCATTACGTGACTGCTTCGGGATCGGATGAGTTAAGCTTCTCCGCGCTTCTTATTGCGGAGGAGGCGCCATGTAACCGAGCTGTCGGTTGCACGTCAAAAGATCCCCAGGCGGTCCAAATTAATCTTCAGTCCTCCGCTGGGGCGTGCCAGATGCCCGTCGTTGATTTGGCCAGGTGCGCGCCGTGTTGTTATGCCGTATCAAGCAACCGAGCTGCCGCCCAGAACTACCGGACAGCGCGAGCCATGATCTCGAGCGGGTGCATGCGTGCGGCGCGTGCATCGGGGACTGACCTAGGTGCCATACCAGTCGCTGCCCGTTCCGTCACTGCTCCTCGCGCATGCGCAGCACGGCTCTCCAGGAGCCACGTGAAACTGCTCAACCTCGGCCAGTGTAGCTTACGCTACAAAATAATATTCTCTTTTGCCGGACGGGCGGGAAGAGAAAGCCCGCAGACACCCACCCTCTCTCCTCCTCTGCAATATATATTTTTTCTTTTCTTCCAAACCATAGCACCAATATAAAAAAAAAAAAAAAAAAAAAAAAAAGGCCAGCGTGTTTTGCAAGTTGGTTTTCCCCAATGCGGATGCTCGCATTGAAGTCAGCTTGCAGAGCAAAACGGCGCTCTTGGCAGTTTGATATTACCAATAGCGGCTGCTATTTTGTTACGTGTAACCATAGTTTTTGCTATTTATTATCACTGTAACATTACTGTGCACAAAAATTGTTCGATATAAGGAATGATTCGACCAACGGGTTCAATATAGTTGGGTTTGACCGTATTTAGAAGATTCGAATAATTCTGTATTGTTGAATAATTCTTAATTGTCGAACATTTCGATATTGTCGGAATACTTAAATTCGATTCAGGGCTTGAATGCCGAATAAAACAGAATTTAATTGGCTATTCATAATAACCGAATATTCACCCATCCTAAATTTTCTTAAACTTTTTTTTAATAAGTTGCCTTACAGAAGTTATGATGTTTGCATAAATGGATATCAATCTAAACTTGGCATTGTTGTTTTCAGCAGCAACTAAACAGCACCCTATATCTTTTCTTTTTTCTAGATTCAAAAGATTAAAAGTAATTAGCTATAATTAGGGCTCCGTGTTTTCGAATAAATCCAAAAGGATCTGAAAAACGCTTGCCGGTGAATTTTCTATCAATTGGGATTTATCCGAAAAATTTCAAAATTCGAGGTTACAATGAGAGAAAACATAGAAAGGAAAAAAAGACGGTGTTTTACAAATAAACTTGTCAAGAGCACAGGGTCAGTGGTCCTGAGAAAATGACACTTCGGTTTCCTCTGAAATCTCAAGCTACTGACAAAAGGGATTTGCCTTTTAGCTCGTCAAGGTTCCTTCAGGACAAGGGTCATAGCACCTGGATTTTATTTATTTTGTCTTCGAATTACTCATAAGATTGAACAGCACTAAAATAAACTCCGAATTTCAGAGAATTGGGAATCTAACAAAAATAAACTTTAATAAACCCAGAATTTTCAGCGAAAAATAAACTCTGATAAACACTCTCCAAATTTCACGAGAAATAAACTCGGAAAACAAGGAATCCTAGCTATAACGTAACTACTAAGTAGAGCCAGACGATTTGCTTTCAGGTCTGTAGTTTATTTATGCTAAAAAATTAGCTTCATGGAGATGTTAATAGCTTTAGGATGTATGGTGCATCCTTGCAAATCGTTACACATCGATGAAAAAGGAATTTTTAATGAGAAATTGTAAACTTGTAAGAAATGACGTAACTGGAATTTTATATTTTCTCGTATTGTTTGTTCTAGACAAGATATTTGAAATTGAACTGCAGATATGAAATCACCATTAAAGGTGATTTTTTTTTTTTTAGCTACCCCTACAATGTTTTCTGAATGCACAGCCTTTACCTTTTTCTGTTTGGTTTCTTGTGTTCTGAAATTCAGGATACAGCTGAATTTCTTTATATGAACACTCATATAGCGAATTATCGGATATAGCAAACTAATCACGAAGTTTGGTTGGTCAAGCTTTATTTGGACGGAAGTTCTAGTTATATAACGAAACCGCGAGATCCGACAAGCTACCGGTTATAGCGAAGCAATTACTGCTTTTCTAGCATCACAAAATACTATGAAAGTTATCAAAATGTTGAAGAAAATACAAAAAGTGGTTTAAAAATGAAAAATACAGGAAGCTTAGATTGCTCGATGTGCAAAAATGCGCGTTTCGGGAGGTAGCGCCACCTATGAATTGAGTGGCAGGGGCACCACTGCTGGCCCCTGTGTGCGGCATCAAGAATCAGTGCAGACTAAAGCCAACAGCCAACCAGCCAACCACGCCACACGTAGCGGAGCTGCAAATGGCGACAAAGCGGAAAGCCGTCTCTCGGGAGGAGACAGAAGTGAAAGTTTTGAGGGTGGTGGACAGCAATCGGAAGAAAAAAGACATCGCTGTAGACTTCGAGCTTGCACCAAGCATATCTACTGTGGGAACCACGTGTTTCCTGCATCCCTATCTAGGCCTAGCGCAGGCAGGCCGTGGGGCGTTGCCTTGTCGGGGTGCGTCCCGGATGCGAGGAGTGGCCGTATTCCCTTTGGACGGCTCTCCTTCGCCCTTCTCGGGTGATTTGCCAAAGGCACACCCCTCAGGATCTTGACTTGGACATGTCCACCCCTCTGGGGAGCCAACCTAAATCCGAACACCTTGGGTGCGTCCATTCCCGCAGGCTATACAAGACGGCTGAAATCCGACGAGAGGGACTCTCGTTGGGGGAGGCTCTGCTCGACGGAGCCTTCCTTTCTTTATCTGATCCTCCCCCTCTCTGATACTGTCATTAGTGGCAGCGCAAACTGACTGTCAAAAGAGAAAGCGCCGTTATCTTTTGACTTTGTTGGCCCTCGGACAAACGTGTGGCGTTGTCGTGAAATAAACACGTCATTATCCGGACCCAAGGAACCTTCTGTGTTTCTAAATGGTACCCCCAAGCAAATGCCCAAAACCCGATGCCACTCAACGGCTTTGTGGCCGCGTCAGCCACGCACGGACGAAATCAGCAAGTGTCCTTTCAACCGAGCTTCCCCAATGGGTATGACTCACAATGCCCAGAATGCAACCGAGGCACTCCTTCTCGGAGCGCGCCAGCCTTCATCGCTGAGCCAAGCCCACTCGTGACTTTCAAAATCAACATGGGTACGACGAGACAAGAGACAATGATGGGAGAGCAGGCAAATGCAGCCTCTTGCAGTGTCAATCTCTTCACCTCAAACCGGCAGTCAGCTTCTCCGCACGGAGATGAGACTGACGTCGTCTATGAGCTGCGGCACAGCACAGCTGCTACAGGCGCAGCACACCGCTCGGCGGGCCCACACAGGGGAAACCCACACTACCATCCTGAGTGCAAGGAAGAAGATTGAAGACTGCTATGCAAACAACCCCGCCAAGATTGACCAAAAGAGTCTTAGACCTTGCCTCTACAGTCGTCGTGTTGCAAATTAATATTGTCATGTTCCAATCAATTTTTTAATGCTGCTCAGTGATAAGTAAGGATCCTGAGGTCTGCGATAGCACGTTTTTATATCGTACTGCTGTGCACATTCCTGCACAGGTTCGATTGTGGGAGCATTCGCGTTGATTTTTGTGTGTGCTTTTATTTCTCCGGGTAAGCGTAACAGGTGATGTCAGCAGCGTCTCCTCTTGGTGTTGGCAAATTGCATTGGCTCAGCGGTGTCCACGTGGTTGGCGTAAAATGCCTACGCAGCGTACTTCTTAGCCTTGGGGGCCCAGGGATGGAACTGGGCAAAGCAGATTTGGAGCAATCTTGAGAGCAGAAAAAACTGCAGTTTGGAGCAGGCTGGGAGCAGCAAACACAAGGTCTTGGAGCAAGTTGGGAGCAGCATATGAGTTTTAAGAATGTTGAAATAGAGGCTAAATGTCACCTGGTTTTCGAAACTAAAGAAAATATTGCATGCAGATAACTGCATGTGAACTTAACGGCAGTTTGAATAAACTTTTTAGTTGCAAATATTTTTCACAAAATTATGTGCAAATTACTCAAAACATACGAAGCAAAACTGCACATGACAGTGCGACACATGATAAAACCGAAATGGAAAGAGGACAATATGAACAGGTACAACTAGCTTTCATTGCTCAGCATTGACTAGTAAGGTGTACCAAAAAATAAAAATGTAAGTACAAAAATGGTCTTTAATTTTTCAGTGACTAGAAGAAGATAATAATTGTCCTTGTAGATATAAATCTATTGGGACTTCAGTCAATTGCTCATGGATACACTTCACTTTTTCGAGATTCTGAGCCAATTTCGCATTAGCCTCCCGCTAACAGCACTTATCCTGACTCAATCTTCTTCATCTTTCTTATTTTGAAACCCGATTCAATCATTCACTGCGCAAGCTCAAGCATAGTTTGCGAACAGATGATGCACTGTTCAAGTTGTCGGTTTTCTTCCTGTAGACATACTCTCTTCGTACTTGCCTCCCTCGCATCACTGTTCTTCCTCTTCTGCCTCTCGTCATCTTGCTTTTCGACCTCTAACCTTTCTGTGTAAACTTTATTAAACTTCACAGCTTGCGGCAAGTCTGCCGTCAAAAGCCCTTTCGTAACATCACTGCCAAATCGCTTGAGATAGCTCTTGGCATCGTGCATACCGTCTTTAAAGCGCAATCACGATCTTGCAGCTCATATCTTGCTCCGTCATACGCCTCACTGCTCGCTCGCCTTTATTCCCAAGTTTTCTGCGCAGGGCCGTGGGGCGGACTAACGCGTGCTGTGGGATTGCAATAGTCACATGTTTGCTCTACTATTCAGATCTTCACCTGAAGTGACTTCAGGACTTCAGAAAAGCATGGTGAGCATGCAGCAACGGCAGCCAACGTTGGCGGCAAGTGCAGCGGCAGCAACCTATACGCCTCGCAAGTGGGCTCATTTTCGTCTTCTGCGCATGAGAAAGGAAGTGGCGGTGACGTCAGAACGCCGAGCCCTGATTGGCTGATCGCGGTCCCCTATCCGAGCGTCGTCTGCTCCTTTGCAACAACGTCTGCTCGCAACGTCGTCTGCGTCTGTCTTACCTTTCCTGCGACTTTCGGAAGTGCAGGTCTTTACGAGCGAGCTCGACTTCGCCTTTCAGAGAAGGCAGACGAAATAACTCGAGCGGTTCGTTGTTTTTGTCGAACAACTAGCAGACGCGCATCAAGGAGGGAAGTCAAAGTACTCACTGGCGAGGTGGCCCGAGACGCCGAGGTTTGTTTGCTAAGAACCGAGAGTGAGCGTGTTAGTGTCCGCAAGTTGCCTCCCAAATACTTTTTCCCACCTTTCGTGTGCGGCAAGACTCCTCATTCTTTAACGGCGTCGGCGGGTTGGCGCAGTTAACGTCGTCTGCTTTACGTCTGCTAGTCAAAGCGATGGCTCCTTTACCTTTCCTGCGTCTGTCGGATATTCACCGCTTTTTCACCGGCGAGAGTCACCGTTGCCTCGGAAAACAAGGAGATGACAAGAGGAAGAGATTGACCTCTTAATCTAAAATTGAGGTCAGTGATCACAGTATAATACGGGAAGGGTTCACAAGGGTCGCGCGGGCACATTCCATTCAGCACGCCAGCCGGTCGTGGGCAGACGGTCACCGAGTCGGAGTGGCTGCTAGGCCTATCTGCCGAGTTCGCTTGGTCGGTGTCGGTGGAATCGTGGCCGTTGGAGCTTTTCCCGGGTGTTTGTGGATCCAGCGTTCTTGTTCGTCGTGGTCTGGTTCAAGTACTTTTTACTTTTTCTTGCTGCTTGAAGTCGGGACGCGAGAGAAGCGCACGTAGAAAAATAAACGTCCGTTGGTCGTCGCGACCGCGACGCTGTCGGCCATGCTGATTTGATCGCAACAAGTGCGTAGCTTCGGAGCTGTCGTAGGATTTTGTCGTAACCTGCGCAAAACTTACGAAAATTTTGTTTCGTGAATACGAATTTGTTTTTAAGTTTTGTCTTACGCATATTTTTGGCGTAAGATAGTTTCGTGAATCTGGCCTCTCCACTTGCAAAAGTCGCAGGAAAGGTAAGACAGACGCAGACGTCGTTGCGAGCAGACGACGTTGCAAAGGAGCAGACGACGCTCAGATAGGGGACCGCGATCAGCCAATCAGGGCTCGGCGTTCTGACGTCACCGCTACCCCCTGCGCGAGAAGCAGACGAACTTGCCCTCCGCATAGATACGGATCTTCGGATTCGGATCCACTGGCGTCACATTTGGGCCGGAAGTTCCGGTGTCAATGTTGCCACCAGAAACTGCAAGACGGCTAATTTCGATGAGGCTCGTTTATAACAGTTTGGGTGCACGTTGGCGCTATTTCGCTCTTATTTATACTTTTGTATCAGTGCAGCGCATGAAGTCATTAGGCGCAAAGTGGCGCAATTGGTGCAGCAGTTCCATCCCTGGGAGTGTCCGGCCAGTCCAGCCGTTCCGCCATCTCCCGTGTCCCAACCGCCATCGCCGCTTGTTCTTGTTCACAATATGAGCAGACCGATGCCAGTTGTGCAGACGTCGTCGGATATCGTAGACACCAAAACACAGTGAAGAGGGAAGACTGTGGTGCAGACGACACCTGTGACTCGCATAAGCCCGCCCCAAATGGTGCGCCACTCCGATACTGCCAGTTGTTGTGTAGAGGATCACGTGACCACTCAAACCACGTAGTAGCCATGCTTTTGGCGGCCCAAAGCCAATGTTGCCCGAAGGAGCCGAGGTTTCGGTTTCTGCTCATACTTAAAGTAAGATTTCACAAGATATATAATTTTTCGCAAAGCAATTGACTTTAGTGCCTTTTCTTAGTGCTTTTTATTGCAAAATAACTCGTAATCTCAAAATTTTCGAAATTGGGTGGAGTTGCCTTTGAGTCTTTTGCTTGCAAAAGTCCATGACACGGCCATGCAACTCACAGTGCTGCTGTCATTACAGGCATTCGCCAGTGGTGACAACATTTAAACGTGGTCAATAAAATGGACACGAGCACTGTGCGAGCACTCGATTTGGGCTCATGAAAATGGATGCCTTCACGACCCTTCGGGCAGTGGTTCCCGCTCATCGCAGAAACGAGGGGAACAGCACAACCCAAACAACGTGTGAAACTCGGCATGCGCCATGTTTCTTGCCAGACTGCAGCACGCGGCTATGACGAACGTTGGTGGCATACGTTCGGCACCAGATTACACGGCCACTCGTTCGGGCCGCGAGTTGAGAAGGTAGATGTTGCTTGTATTTCTCTATTTATGTTTCTGCAACTACCATTAAATGAGGACAAAAACTAACCTATATATAGCGTAGGCTATGAACATCGAGGAATAAACCTAAGCCGAGTTTTTAATTACTACACCGACCCTTTAAACCGCCGCAAAAAAAAAAAACAGCTAAAAAAAAAGACGGTTTAGAGGCTTTAGCAGTTGGTGAGGCGGTTACCCGACTTTCAGATACCAAAAGCAAAGATAAAGTGACGACATGCCGACAATTTTACATAGATAATTCGTAATGAAGCGCAAAACTTTTAGAAGATATAAATGCGGGATTCATTAATTTTTATGCGCTTCTGTCCTATTGGCAAAGAAACAGCAGTTGCTGCATGATTACTTGGGTTTTACTTAGCTTGAGAAATATACAAAGCTATTTGGCTGTACCAATGTGAAAACTTAACCATAGTTTAAAAACGGAGAGCCACCAGCATTCTTCACACCAAATGCCTAGATTAGAGTCTATGAATGTCCCCAGAGTGGCACATATCACGCAACCACTCGAGCTGGAGAAACAAGCGAATCGAGCTTTCCGAGTGGCTGATGTCGGCCACCTCGGTGGTGGTAGGAAAAAATTGTGTGCACAATCTTTACACACCGTACCTCAGAAGAACTGGCAAATTAACAGCTGGTCGAAAGGCATGTTGGTTTTTGCTAAGACTTAAGCTAGCCTGCAATTTAGTCTGCAATCCGCCAGTTTGCCCACCCCAGGTCGACATGACTGGAGACTGCCGTCGTACTGTAGTCGTTGATTTCAGCACTGTGGCACAACTCCCAGGCAAGGTTCGAGAGCTTCTGCAGTCTGCACGCACCTGGTGCCCTTAGCATAAAGTAAGTGACGTCGGCTCTGTGTACCACGGAGGCTAGGGCCGACGCAGAGCCTTTCGAACCCGGAAACGCACATGCAGTCTACTAACCTTCCCTGGCCAGCTTGCCTTCGGCGTCGTAGAGCCAGAGGTCCTCGTTGCGGGTGCCAATCAGGTCCACCATGTTAAAGATGACCTCCGGGTTGATGGCCCGGTCGTTCTCGCTGAAGGCAATCAGCAGCGGAGTGCCGCTCTCTGCCACCTGCTTGATCTTGTGCCCTGCCTGTGGAGCGACAGGCCCATTTCTAACATTTCTACGCATCTGCAAATAGTGGACATTGAGTTCTGAGCGAGGATGAAGCGAACAGCAGTTTTGGCCGAATATTTTCGAATTGAATATCAAATAGTTTCTCCAAGCCTTTTCCATACCGTGCGCCATGCTTAAACAAAAATCCTGCTAGAACTCGTAAAGGTCGTTTCCCAACCTTCCACTCATCCACATGTAAGCTCCGTTAATTTTCATATATGAACTGTGACACATAAACAACATTTTTTTTTTTGCAGCTATCCTAATTGAGGGTATTTATAAATCCGCTTTTAATTTTACACAACAAGCAGGAATGACAAACACGGGTTGTGAAGACATCGCTGCGTAACAAATGATCTTGCGAATTGCAGTGGGTTAGCCCCGTTGAGTGTGTTTCTCACTGAGCACTGATGCGCTGCAGGAAAACAATATTCGTGGAGCACGCGAGCTTTGTGGGCATTACTTCCCCGCTGAATACAAGGGCTCGGTGAGAAGTGCACTCAACAAGGCTAACCCACCACGATCGATACTTCGAAAAGTATGAATATCGGAGTTCGTCTCGAAGCAAATATCGAAAGCGTATTATTCGAAACTACTATTAGATTATCTGCACAACCCTAACCACGTCACACCTCAGGAGTGTATGTATTGCTACACCAGACGCGCAGGAGGGGAGTCAGCTGTCGTCTGCTAGTCAGGGGTCGTCTGCTGCAAAATCTGCAGGCTTGGGAGCCACGTCTATTTGTGGTCAAGTACCACCTGCTTGTATAGAGATTTTGGGTAATTTTAAGAAACCACTCATGCAGCCATGCCAAATTCGTGACTTTAGATAGATGATAAAAAATTACACAAGCTTGATCACACTGAATAAGACTGAGGAGCACAGAATGTGTTGCGACATCACAATGTAACATAACATTGCGACGTTACGTGACATTGTGATGCCATGTGACATCACCCGTCATTGTGACGTCACATGACATCACCCAACATTGTGACGTCATGATGTCACACGGGATTGTGACGTTATGTGACATTGCGATGGCATGACATCACATGACATTGTGATGCCATGTGACATCCTTATGTCACATGACATTATGCTGTTACACAACATTTGATGTCATCTGACATCCTGATGTCACTACGATATTGTGCTGTTACACATTTGATACCATGTGACATCATAAGGTCACACAACATTGTGACGTTAAGTGACACTGTGAAGTCATGCGACATCACATGACTGACTTCACAGTGTCACGTCTTGTCATAACCCAACATGACACCACAATGTCACATGGTGCCAGGGTGTCATGAGACGTCATGGTATCGCATGACATAACGTGATGATATAGTCATTCGTGATGGTTCTCTCATAAAATTTGACCGATAAAACAGATTCCACATTAAAATTTATCACGTGAGCTCTTTACCCCATGGTAACGGGTGCCTAACACGATCAGTTCAGATCACGAAATTCGTGCCTGTGAAATATTTCAGAATTCGCACATTGTAAAATATCCTTGTAGTTCAGCGGTTGGGTTGCGCTTTTCACCCCACATGTCGTTGAAGGCTTGTATCTTCGCGGAGCAGTTAGATAGGAAGTGGCGGTAAAAATTGAGCATTCCAAAAACTCGCATAGTTGCTTTTCGTCGACGGGTTGGGAAACTCCTGGATAGCTTAGATCTGTTAGCGTCAGCATTAGCGTGATGGACATCACCCTTTTTGAGTATCCGCCATATTGTGTTACTACCGAGACCATTGAGGCGGTCGGATGGGCATACGGCTCGCACCTCAGGTTTTCCGAGTTTGTACCTATGTACGTTTTATTAACTGTTCCTAAATAAACCCAGTTTTCTATTACAGATCTTAGCATCAAGGGGGAGAATCCCAGCAGCGCCGATTTTGTGTCTAAGAAATTCGAGTTCATTTTGCCAAACACGCACTTGCTGACGTTGCCAACAATTCCATAGTCTGCTAGGCAAGCAAGAGCGTGCGCAGATGTTGTGCATGGTCTTTGGCAGAGCCGCTCGCCACAAGGATGTTGTCAATGTACGCGTAGCAGAACGGAAGGCTGCATAACACCTAGGTCGACGAAACGCTGGAACGTTTGCACAGCATTTTTGAGTCCGAAGGGCGTCCTGACGAATTCGAAGAGGCAGAATGGGGTCATAACTGTTGTTTTCTGGATGTTCGCCGGTTCAACAGGAATTTGGTGGTATGCCCGGACCGAATCTGCTTTTGAAAATACAGTGGCACGGTCGAGTGAAGCTGTAAAGTCATTGATGTGAGGCACTGGATAGTGGTGAGCTCTCATGCTGCGGTTAAGAGCCCTGTAGTCCCCGCATGTATGCCAATCTCCTGGGGTAGATTTCGGGACCATATGCAAGGATCGACCACAGACTTTCAGACGGGCGGATAATTTCGAGCTCGAGCAAGTGCTCAAACTGCTCACTGGCTATCCACAGCTTGTCCGGAGGAAGTTGTCGTGGTCTGCCATGTACTGGTGGCCCTGATGTTTCGATGTGATGTGTAACTTGATGTCACACAGGAACAACGGTGTTGCATGACGTGTGATGTCGAGGAACTCTCGAAAGATGTTAGAGAATGGGCACTTTTCATTCTGCAGAATCTGAGTGAGGCAGAGTGACGGGACTTTGGAAACAATGCTGGACACCGAGAGATGAGTCGTCAGCACCGAGCAGTCCCTTTTGCCGAACGTCAACCAGGAGTTCAAAGTGTTGGAGAGAATCAGCTCCTATGATGGTATGTTGCGTACCAGAGACAAGGAAAACCCAGCGAAAAGTATGCCGGAGGCCAGGGTTGAGTGTATGGGATTGCTCACCGAAAACAGGGATGGAGGCACCATTCACGGCTCGCAAAAATCCGCAGGGTGCTTGTCGATGCTCTTGGGGTGTAGCAGGTAGAATGCTGACCTTGGACCCAGTGTCAACCAAGAGCTGCAAAACCGTAGCTTTGTCCCTGAAAAGAAGAGCTGGCACCTCGTGTTGCTTGCACTGCTAGCCGAACTCCGCGCTGGGGCATCGTGTTTCCCGTCGCTGCTGAGCAAGGTGGCTTGCACTTGCGCACTTGGCTGCCAAAGGTCTGATGGTACCAGCAGATGGTACTAGAGCTGACGTGAAGGAAGATTGGCTGCGGGCCCGGTAATTAGGCACGGAGATGTGCTTTGTTCGATGTGGAGCGCAGCCATGGCCGAGTTGCAAGCTCCGTATCTCCGACTGAAATGTGCAGAAATCGGCGCTTGTGGGTGATGTAGATGGTGCACTCATGGTCATCTGATGTATTTGGGCCGAAGTCTCAATGTTGGCAATTGTTGAAGACGCAACCTCAAGCACCTAGTCAGCGAGAGTTGCAAGGTCGTGGAGTTGGATGTCGCCAGTGTCCGCCAGAACCACGCACACGTTGGCGGAAAATCTGTAGAGGAAGAGTTCACGGAAAAGAGCATCATCCACGTTTGATGCTTTCTTACCGAAGAGCTGCGTCATGCGGCTCCTCGGGATGGTATTCTGTCTCCCAGGTACTCGGCTGTCAAGAGTTGTTGAAGGCGCTTTTGTTGTGACGCAGACATACGTCGGATGAGCTCGGATTTGAGCTTGTCCAATAGGTCACCTTCGGGAGACACCAAGATGATGTCCTGGACTTTGGCTGCTTCCGGTGGTGATGATGTGATTAAATTTTTTCACCTGTGCCGAGATTCGACGAGTGGTGAATTGGATCTCCACATAGGCGAACCAGAGAGCTGGGTCAGCGGGCCAGAACGGTGGCAGTTTCAGAGCCACGGATGCGATGGAGGGCTGTTGCTGCTGCTGCTCCTGTTGTACAAAAGAATGGGCATCGTCCCTGTTGTCGGGCATGGTACTCGTTGCGGAGGAGAAGGTTGAATAAATGAATGCTCCGGGACACTAATTGTAGCGGTCCTGAAGGAAATCTTGAGAGCGATGCCACGGAGGAACAAAGGCAGTTTGTCAACTTTAGATTACATAAACTTCTTTTAAAGATAAGAGAGAAGACCGAAAGACATGGTCCTACTTCAAGCACCATAGTTAAGTTCCGAAGCGCTCTGTAAGGGTTCTGGGGAAGACGGCCGGTTTTTTGATCGGCTAAACGACTGTCGTCTTGTCTGGCAACGTGTATGCTGCTGCTCTCCTCCCTCCCCCCCTGGCCTTCCATGCATCCGTCAGCATCTTGATTGCCGCATGGAAGTCCACAGTATAACCCTTCCCGTTGTCGAAGCAGAGGACCGTGCGGCACAGCAGAGGAGCACGGTAGTGGACCTTGATATTCTGAATGACCCGCTGGTCCATTGGCTGGAGCACACTCGTAATGTTAGGGGGCAAAATTCAAGTCGGATGGCCCTAAGGTTGTCCACAGTGCCGTGGGCTCCGCAGTTATCGACGAACATAACCCAATGGGCGCGTTCAGTAGCACCTCCCTTGCCTCCAAACGGAGTGACTCGAGTCAGAGCTCTTTGGCTTTCTCGCCAGACATCGTCACCAGTCAGGAAATGGCGTCATCTTTAGCTCCTTTGACTCTACGTGCACCGCCTCCGGACTCAGTGCTTCGGAGCTTGACTCCGAAGCCCTGAAGTTACGTGCACCGGAAGTGACTTTTGGCCGTCCAGTGGAAGGAGTCAGTGACTCCTTGACTCCGGGAGCTGCTACTGAATGCGCCCAATGTTTCTTTTGGCGATCGAACACCCGTTCCTGATGGCGCAAATTGTCTTTGAACAGGCGGTGCGTAATCCATGCCATGGTGTTGCTTGAATACCACACGGCAAGCTGCTCCGGATCTTTGAAACTCCTCGCATCTTTTGTAGAGCCGATAACGACGAGTTGGACTTTCTTGTCACTGACAGAAAGTCTTTGCATCCCTTTAAAACACCTGGGGTTTTCGCCTTCCTGATGATGAGGGGCGGCAACTTCTCGGTGCCCACCGCCTTCGCCCTGACCATGACTGATTCTTTCCTTGCTGTGTTTTCCTCCTGTGCAGGAGTCACTATCAAAACACAGCATCTGGTCCGGTAGCATTTTGAAAAAAGGACGGTCTCATCACAACTGAAAACATCTTTGAGGGCAAACTCTTGCAGTAATGCCTTTACTTTGTTCAAGCGATAGTCCACGACAGTGATCTGGTCGACAACTCCCCTCTCCCCGTACACTTTCTTGAACGAAATGCAATGTCGCTTCTTAAAGCCACGCAACCATCCATCAGTGAGCTTGAAGTTCCCAAAGTCCATTTTCAGAGCAAGAATTTCTGCTTTCTGTTTGAGGGTGCCGACCGACACTGGAAGGTTCCTGAGAAAACTCCTTTGAGCCAAAGCAGCACAACTTCCTCCAGGGCCGGATGTTTGCCTTTTCGGTCATTCTTTTGGTACTTATTGTGCGAGCTGTCAAGCGCACAGAAAATCTTTTCCTTGTTTTTCATGCAGTCGGATAAAGTCTGCTTGGGCAGCTGAAACTCTTTCGCACAACGGATTGCGTCCGTCCATTATCTAGGAGCTTTAAAATCGTCGCTTTCTTTCCCAGCGTCACTGTAGTGTACTTGCGTCGCTTCTTTGGGGCACCTGGCAGAGGTGCAGCAGGTGGTGCCATCAGGTGGAAAACCGCGAGATGTAGGTGCGAATATGCGAAGACATACTCCACACTTTACAAATGGCAACTGGTTTTGGTTGGAGATGTAAAATCAACCAAACAAAGAAACCAAGACAATGATGATGCGAAGCCAAAGAAAAATAGTTTACCATAGGACAAGCAGCGGCTGGTTGCCGCTAGGTGTCCTATGGTACGCATTTGGTATGCAAATAGTGCTCTGCCAAACTTATCCAAATCCACCCGAAACATCCCCACGATCAAAACAGCAAAAAATCCAAGATGGCATCCTCTTGGCGGCCGCCACTCGTATTTTAGTCCGAAAAATTTAACTTTTGGGCTGCAAACTGTTTGAAAAACTGGTTGTTAATAGGTACTGTTTCACTAGGGTAAGTCGCGGTTCTCCGTCAATGTCCGGAATATCGAACAAGTCCGAATTACTGGCGTCCCGAAAATCAGTCGGCGCCTGTAACAAGATTATTTTGTGTTGCGCTCGACATTGTTCCAGCATTGTTGCAAACAATTAAAAAATGTTGAACACAGTTCAACATTACTGAGCGGAGTTCGACATAAGCAAAAAGTTGGACGCCCTCTCTCAATATTCGCGATTGTCACGGATGTCGTGCATACAAATGCGAGCAACCAATTAGTAAGCTGTCTCTGCCATGCGCAGACGTTGTGAAACGAGCACTCTTGGGAACATTCACTGATTTTGAGCTCGTCTGTTCCGAAATCATAAGTAGCCAAGCCAAGTTTGCAAGATGTTACCTGGTCGTAGTCCGAGAAGATCATGGTTTGGAGCGACATGATGGCATCCTCCATGTTGGGCTTGATGGGATTGCGCGTGCACTTCATGATGGCGATTCCCAGGCGCCGCATGAAGCCCTGGTACCGGGGATTCGTGTAGTGCACCGCAAAGGCCCGCATCAGTGGCAGCGGTCGGATGGCCCTGCCAAGCAATTCAGGCGGGTCAATTAAGAGCCAGCACTCCAGAAACAGAACCACCCTCGGTAGGCTCAACCCTTTAACCGTCGAGCTATCTTCCCAAAAGACGTTTCCCAGTGGTTGGGTTTTCTTTCCAAAGTATTAGTCGAGCTCGGTTATATCACACCCAGGTATTTTGATTTATTGTTTATATCGAACAGTCCAAACATCCCTGCCGCCCGGTCGCTTCTACCACGGTCGGTGGGTCGGTAGGTCGAAGAGCACATAGCTCGCATTGCGGGGCTGGCAGACCGTCAAGCCAGCATACGGATACGCATGCAGCAAAAAAAAAAAGTAATGTGGAGGATGGCAAGAGCAAGGGGAAGGGCACGCGAGCGCATAGGAAGGCCAGGGAGTGCTCGCTGTTGGAACAATAGCGTGCGCTCTTTCCCCGAACCCTGCTCAGGGTTCGTACAGGTTTTCAAGAAAAAAATTCAAGGACTTTTCAAGGACCTTTCAAAAAATAAAGAACACTACAGTAGATCACACACATTATTTTTATTGCACAGAACAAAGAAAACTGACTTCACTTGAAGTTATTGCGCGTACAGTTTCATTCGACTAGGTGAAGTTAGTTCTGGAGATTGTACATAGTCTCATTTCTCTCGTCTCTTCGATCTCATTTCTCATTTCTCGTCTCTTCGATGGGCAGATTCGCCCATCGAAGCGATGTCGAACGTCTTTCTGCAGCGTGTGCATTTTGCGCAGTGAGGGTTTGCTGTATCTGGCGCAACCCAAAGCTTATAGTCGTCGTTGCTGAGCCAAGCGCTTTGGAACTTACATTTCCCGGGCATTATTCTATGCCATCTGAATGCACGAATCACTGGGTCACTACACGCACCATAAGCGACACATGGGAACAAACAGTGAACAAAGCATCCGGAGTAGGCACAGACCAGATATAAACAAAGCACAATGTGGCCAACAGACAATCCTCGGCCTATGGAGTTGTGCCTTTTTTAGTGGGTTGCCAATAAATCCAGCTAAAGACGAAGGCAAAAGAAAGAATTAAATACTACTAAATTTAACTCTTGATTCATATAACTGCATTTCCGTTGCAAATAAGCACGCTGGCGCAACATGCCTTTTTACGAAGAGGTCGAGACTCTCCAGGCTCTCCAGCCTCATTGTGGCCACTTATGGCTTTTGGCCAACCCTGAAGTCGAAGCAAGCCAGATGAAAGAAAAGAAAATAAAAAAGCGCGGCGGTTGCGCGTTTTTCTTTTTTTTCTCGCGCAGGAAGTTTGATTGGTTTGACTTCGCGATCCCGGTGTCGCGGAAAGCAAGCAACGAATTTTCCCGGGACCACGCTCAACCGCTATAAAACGCGGGTCGTGCAACCGAGCCCCGCGAAACGCTAAGAATTCAAGGGTTTTCAAGGACGGCAAAGATATTCCAGCACTTTCAAGGCCTTGAAAAAGCAACTTTCAAATTCAAGGGTTTTCAAGGATTTCAAGGACCTGTGCGCACCCTGCTGCTGTCGCTGCACGACTTCTCAACCCAAAAAATAAAATAAGCAAAAAAAAAAAGCCTTCATCAAGTTGAGTGTGTTGACAACAACGGTTCAGCAATTGCACTTTGAACGCCTTATGTTTGTTTACCTTTTCTTTCGCCGTTATTGCTTTGCCCCCCCTTTTTTTTTGCGGCCCGAATTTAGTGAGCTTTCTTTTTTGTTGCTTGTTCAACTTTATTCTATGGATCAAGAGGTTTTTTATGCAACACGCTTGTCCCGTTTTTCATTTTTTAAAAATTATTTTCGTGTTTTGTCACTGGTGCTGGGTGGAAGTCGTGGCCAGGCACGCGCGTGTAAACGATCGCAAACACTGCCGCGTGCCATCTTCACTGACTGCGCTCTACTGTATTTAGCGGCTCATAGATGCTCTACTTGGTCAGGTCCTGTTTGCCGCGGCATTCGGTATAGCAGAGATGCGCGGAAATTTCAACTGGAGCTTAAGTTTACATCAAATTATTGATATATTGAACTATTTTACGATTCCCTTTGAATGCAATATATCCGGGCTCGACTGTACTATGTAGAAAGGGTCAATGCGAAGGTTTTTTCTTAATTATCTGGTGGGGGATGGTACAGTGCTTGCAAGCTGTTTAGGTGTAGGAGCATAAAATAAAAATAATGAGGGCAAAAAGGTGTCACCTTTTTTCCAATCTATTTCATTTTGGTGTGTCCACTTCCGCGACATTCCGGCGGCTTCAGATTACTAACGGGAGATACTACAGATCATCTCCGCCGAATGATGAGCTCGCATCCTCTGAATTTATATCCGAAAAGCGTTGGAAGTCTGATACAGAAGAGCCAGTGCTCCCATCGGCACTACTGCCAGAGCGGCCAGTATGCGAAGTGAGCATCCCGTGCATGGAGCATTTGAAAACTAGAAATAGCCCAGCAAAGCAAAACAGTGTGCAAATACAATGCTTATAGTTTGCCAAAGAAATAACAAATAGCAACACCTCCCGCGGTGCGCGCAGTTTTGCGCTTAGGTGGGTACTTTCAAATATGTAATCCCTGCCGCACATGTACGGTAACGACCATCAAAGGGTTAAAAGGTAAAGTAAACAATGTTGATTACGCTCTTGGTTGATACGTTTTGCCCAATGTTAGGTACCCGAATACAAGTCCCGCGGAACTCCCACAGGAATGTATGTAGTGTGTACCATATTTTATAAATGAAAAAGAGCAGACGTCACATTTGCTGCACCAAGATGCCTATTGAACAGCCCTTCTGATGGTTTGACCACCATCTGTGAGGTGGGCAACTGCGCAACTCATAGGAAGTTGCGTGTGGCCTGAAAAAGTTGCAGTGACTCAACTACTTTGCTTAAAGGGCCCCTGAAAAAGAAAAAAAAGTTTTTTTAAAACAGTCTGGCTGGGACACGCAAATCAAAAAATAAATTTTACGCGAAAAAAAAAAATTTTTTTAAAGCAATATTGATTGCACCAGACGCAATTTAGTCGGTAGTCACCTCCTTTCCACTTTTCTCTCTCTCTCGGCATTTCGGACGCGTGGAGAAGAGGTACTCCCCGCCTCCTCGTAGTGGATCGGCTTGGCTGCTTTGCTGGCTTGTCTGCGCCCGTACGAAAGCCATTGCTACTTCCTGTGTCTGTTGGTCGCACATCGTACCGCGTCGTACAGCCGACTTGCACGACGGACCGAATCGCGATTTCGTCCGCAGACCGTGTACCAAGTGACCGGCACGTCACTGATTCCTGCAATCCGCGCCTCGTCCGCGCACGCGCCTTTTCACTTGCGGATTTTTGGCGGGAGAATGACTTGAAAAGCGTCTAGTCTGGCAACGGTACATTGTTTTCTTGTTTTTGTTTCTGGGCGATGAAAACAAAAGTGGCGCATCGTTGTGTTTTGTGCGTTCGCTGGTTCATTTTGTCGGGCATTTCTTCGTTCCACGAGTGAAAGGAACTGCAGAAACTTTGTCTGGCTGACGCGACGCAGGTTCCTGTACTCCTCCGGGTCCGCGTCAAGAAGCTTCCGTCAAAACTCGTTTAGCACGCCGCGATGATTCTTTCACGTCCAATCAGGATTTCACCGAGCAAGACCTCTCTTGTGGCTGTGGTGAACTTGAGTGTTGTGCACGAGCGCGGAGTGCGTGAAGGCATCTCCAAACGCACCTTCGCGAGCCCAGAACTTCGTTGCTTCTATGCGGAACCCTTCTCGACGCAGGACCATGCCTGTGTCACTCTCATGCTTTGGGTTAGTAAAGCTAGTGGCGCTTCGCGCGAAGCCTATGACGGTGTTTTGTCTCGATCTGTACGTGACAGCAGCGTACGATTCTTTATCGCGGTAGCAAACGTCGATTTCTCTCTTGGACAACGGTGCCACGGTGCGATGTTGGAGTTTCACGGCACTGTGGGGTGGCGACCAGGTTCGGTCCGTCCTCGCTGTCGTCTGCTCGTCGTCTCCTTCGTGTGGATGCGCAAGGGAGACAGACGGACCGCAGACATGTCGTCACCCTCCGCGGATTAGTCCGTCATGTGAATCGGCCTTGACTAACTAACACAAGCAGCAAGCCCTCTTTAGGAGGTCTTCACATATAAACGCGATAAAACTATAAAACCACCCGAGGACGCAAGATGCGTTGCAAGACAGCGATATGACAGAAAAACAAAATGGCGAAGCTTTTGTTTGTTGTTTTATCCAAACGGAAGTAACGATTTTGTAAAACGTTTGTAAACAATTACGACGTTCATTCGATGGATTGTTTCTTAAAGCTAAAAATATGTAATTCAAAAGGCGATTTCAAGAGATCACGAAGATTTTATAACCAACATCAAAGCTTTCACTCATTCTTTTTTCCAATGAAAAGCTGATTTGAATGACCATCGTTACCAATGAGAAGCCGAGCTGAATGACCTGGAATTTGCGCGAAAAATTTCAAATAAATCTCTCGCCGTCAATACTGCTCTAAAAATTATTTTTTACGCGTAAAATTCCTTTTTTGAATTGCGTGTCCCAACCAGACTGCTTTAAAAACACTTTTTTTTCTTTTTCAGGGGCCCTTTAATACGGTAGAATCCCGTTAATATGACGTCCCACATTTTGGGACGATTTGATGTGGGCCTGGCAAACTGCCCATAAAAACAATGTATGAGAAGTTAGCATGTCATGATGCACGAAGCACGTATCCCGCATCATACTACAATCCTGGCGCGTCGAATTGTTGGTAAAACAAAGAAAACACGGACACCAACTGTGCACTGCGCTGGTGGAGCGTATATTTTTCGTCGCTCTGCCCCTGGGGGCTGTTATTTGTTCCATTTCCTTTGCTGGCAGTGTTGCCGTCGGTTTTTCGTTGTTTTTGCGTTTTGCTTAATTTTCCACGACACAAATCTGTTCTGCTCTCACGCTCCGCTCTCTTTTTCATTTCATTCTTTTAACGATCCGCTCTAGTGCTGCGGTCTTTCGATCCGTGCGGTTGAGCTCATGCCACGTTTTCGGAAAAAGTGAAAAAGGCGTCAAGTCTCGAAGTATTCTCTGCTTACGATTTCTATGCGCTCCGCAGAAGTTTACATGTTCTTGAATAATGGCATGCCGCGCTTATGTGGACTTATTGCTACGTCAAACGGCAACCAGAACATCACTGTCAGCAACGCCACTCAATGAAGTCATAAAGAAAAGAACTCTCCGATGCCGACGTGCCGACACTTCGGACGAAAACAACGGTGTCGCAGGCGCCTAGCTGACATATGTGGAAATGCCACGCTTTGATGGCATTTAACGGTTTGCATACACACAAGACGGCATGGTTCCCTGCTTCTAGAAGTTGCAACCCCCGAAAGAAAATTACTGATGAATATTTCGCAAATAAGGTAAGGTGTAAGTAATCTTATCGGCGACTGTACCGCAACACACTTTGATTTAGTTTTTATTTATACGAGGGCTTTATCCTCTTTTTCACCCAGCACGTTATTAGCTTAAAGGTAACTACAGTAGAACCTTGTTGATACGTTTTGAAGAAACCGCGAGAAAAAAAACATATTACCCGAGAAAAACATACAATCCAAACTCACCATTTTCAAACACAAAAAAAAAAAAAAATTAGTTCGAGATAGAGATTGAACAGCGTTTAATGACCAGCGCTTCACTTGCCGAAAGCGTCTGTCAGCTTCCGCTACCGAGTGCCAGCAGAATCGTTCTGCGATGGCGTCATGGCTTCGCAATGCGCGTTGCTTTCGTGATGCCATCGCAGAACGAAACAAAAGGGCGCGGGCTTGGGCGGAATGCGAAACCGAGCCGCCAGAAAGCTGCTAACACAAAAGAGAAGAAACAAAGAAATGCCAGATTTGTTCATTTACTACAACTGCACTACCGCTACTGCTCCCATTGTACATCATAGTCTAGAGTTATCTGACTCTGCAAACGGCGCTTTCAGCCCTCGGAACAGTGCCTCAAAGTGATTGCTGGAGTTACCGAGAGCGACCCATAATCACGTGTCTACTTCGTAAACGCTTGAAAAGCCGTAAGCGAACATACTGCTACGGTGTTGACAACTGAAGAGAACATGCGCTTGCACGAGCGAACAATCGGTAGAGCGCTGTATTTGGGTTCCGATTTTAGGGGCGAAGCTCCTTAGGGGCTAGCCATGTCCGTATGTCCGTCCGCCGTAGGCCGGCGTCCGGTGCTCGTGCTTCTGCTCGTGAGAGTCACGTGCTCACGTGCTCGTGTAGGAAAAAAAAAATTGGAAAAACAAAGATGAAAAAAATTATGAAAAAAGAAAAAGAAGAAAAAAAAAGAGTAGGGGGTTCTGAGATGCCATCCCATCTGTCTGCTTAAAAGATAAAAAGAAAGAAAACCACATTCTCCTACTGCCATGAATGAAAAGGACCGAAAAGCTCAGCATGCAGCGCCTCAGCGTCTACGTAGACAGCAAGCTGCTCCGGAGACCAGGGCGCGAGAAGCTGCTGCACAGCGTCAAAAACGCCAAGCGGACCCGGAGTTGAGAGCTCGGGAAGCGGCGGCAAAGCATCAACGCCGACAGCAAGCAGCAATACCTATGACCAAAATCAGTATCATCAGCACCACCCGAGCTTCGCCCCAATCAACATCATTCACCACGTGGAGATGCGGTCAATTTTTTACGCTGCTGCTTCGGTTGCTCAGTGACGACAGCATTCAGTGCCACTTTCGCCAGCGGTGGCACTTGACAAGAGGAAAGTGAACGACAGCACCAGATGGACGCTGCTGTTGTTACGAGCGGTTAGGTACGCCGCCGCCGGAGTTGCAATCGCTCGGAATCCTTTGTTATTATTTCATGGAAAGATTCTTTGACAAATCGAATAATGAGCTAAGACAGTAAAACCGCACTGTGTGTTCTGTAAACGACCTTAATCACCTGGAGAGCTCTGGAAGTTGCGGAGAACAATAGACGCAGCGGTGGCATTATCAGCGGGCACTGCCAGTACTCGTTCCGCACGCGCAGCGCCAGGTATGCCTCGCGTGCGCTCGGAGCTCGTTCATCAAGACCGGATGTTCCAAGCTCCGTTGATTGCCAAAAAAACTTATAATCCGATTGACATTTGGCAGAATGTTGAGCGTATTTTCAGAGAAATCGTGTTATCCGGAAACGTTATGAACCGGAAAAAAACAGCAGCACTATGGGACGCTTCCGGTGCCCTCACTCGCGAACGTATGAACCGGGGAAATTGTATGAACCGGGAACGTATCAACGAGGTTCTACTGTATTCACAGGGTTTTTATCAAAAAGCAGACCAAATCATTCGGGCAAAAAGTATGCGTTGCACAGAAAAAAGGGGCAACGTCGTACTGGTGTCTGCCAAAGGGTCCATTTGGGAAAATTGACAATGTTCAGCATAATTAGTTCATTGATTAATTTAGCATACTTAACTTCCTAATAGGTCCAAAAGTATTGTTTCAATTAGAAACTTACTGGGCATCAGTCGAGAACTACTAAATAAACTCATTTTAGAAAGATATGAGGCACGTACGGTCGAATCTCGTTACTTCAAATTTAAAGATCACATGCAAAGAAAATTTTTTTAGAAATAGCCTAGATGGAAAAGTATGTTTTAAAACAAATTTATAAAGAAGAAGAAAATTTTTAGAACTACGTATATTTACGGCGCAAAACGAATTTGTAGATGGCGCCCGCGGGAGCGCCGCTGGTCACGTGGTAGACCTGTGCGTCGCCGCTTCAACGCGTTTCTCCACGCCGACCGCCGCCGCACAAGTTCGTCTGCTTCGGGCACCGCCGCCGCTGTCATCTGATCGGCGCACAGGTCTATCAGGTCTGCTTGCGCTTTTTCAAAAGCTTCATTTGGGCTCTAAAGTTACTTGTTAATCTTTGTTTTTGTTGCCTTCAAACGAAGATGAATAAGCAAGTTTTCGAGACCATAGGAAGCTTCCGAAAGAGCGCAAGTACCACGTGACAAATAGGGGCCAGTCACGTGACAAATATGGGCCACTTTCCGCGGGCAGCCATGGACCTAACTACTAAGTGCGTATAGTGCTGTGAATATGGCTCTAAAAAAAAATTTATTTTGTTGTAAATTCATTTTATGACTTCCTTTTCCTGTCAGCTGTTTAGAAAAAAAGTCTTTTTTCTTGCATGTGTTTTTTAAGGGGACAGAAAGTTTGTTTGAATTACCAGGAGTTTTCTTCTCCCATAGAGATGCGTAGGACGGGACCTGCATGTTAATTTGAATTATCCAGAAGTTTGAATCGAAAGCTTGAACTAACGAGATTCGACTGTACACCATTTTAAGACGTTCCGAAGACACGTCCAATTGCAGGCGCATTCACAGGTTTCGGCTCCTTAGCCTCCGGCGCATCTCTGTGCCAGCGGCCCTCACCCTCGTAGTCGAAATCTTGTGACTACCGCCTGCCTCCCTCGTAGAAAAAAAGGGTATGTGGTGCACGCGCGTCGCATGCCTCAGCCACGGGGCCGCTGGCGCAAGATGCGCTCCGACATGAAAAAACCACAACCTAAAACGCCTCCAAATTTAGTTTTCCTTCAGAACGTCGTGACATCCTGTACAAGCCTCGTACCTCCCATTTCTCAGGCAGAATCCTTGTTTGTAAGGAACAGGCGGATTTCTGACGGCCACGGAAAGGTAAGACGGCCGCCGCTACGAGTAGCAGCTGCTACCACCTTCTAGTACCCCTACGTGCTTTGACCGGGCCTCGACGACATGATGTCACGGTATTCTTTGCATACTTCCACGCCCCGTGGCGATACCACCTATAAGGCGAAGCCCGCGCCTTTCCTCCTCAGACGTCGTTACTAGTGGATCCATGCTGACACTGCCTAGACTGGCGTCCACACTGCCACACTGCGTGTCTTGCATCATCTCAGTAGCGAGTGCAATGCTGGCACCCGGTGACACCAAGGTGCACGTGTGTGTCACTTCATTGCATACTCTAGTTGAGCATCGGCGTGTTCGCCACTCTTGGGGTGGGACAGAGATCTGCTAATGATTCCGCAATGGACCAACCTAGCTTCTACCACCCCACTGCCGGTTTGAAAGTCTGTGGCAAGTTGCTAGGCAATTGCGTTGCATATGTGTAGGGTTCGGAGTTTTTGGTTTAAACCAATAAAAGTACGCCGAATCCATTTTGCGGAAATTCGGTTTTAACCGAAAAAGGTCAGTTTGTGAGGCTCGGTGTTTTCGGTTTAAACCGATAATAGCCGACAAAAGTGCGTCGAATCTATTTTCTAAAATTCGGTGTTAACCGAAAAGGCCACTTGACCTTCCAGTACGTACTGCCAGACACCGTGGTGGAAAAAGTGGAACGACAGTGTCTATCGAAACGTGTCCGAATGTATGCGATGCACGGATGCCATCACGTACGTTATGGTGTAATGTGTGCGTCATTGATCGGAACGTTGTTCGAAGTCCCGCATGACCCTTCGCCATGTACGAGCCTGTTTTCAAACTCGTTGTAAGGAGACTGACTTGATGCAACCTCTGCAGCCAGAACTTCAGTGAGTACACGAAATACGTTGTGCTAAAACGTCGCACAGTGTCTCTTTTGGTGATCAGATTTGATTGATTGGCCGATTTTGGCTCAGCAGCGCGCTTCCATCCTCAGTCTGCCAGTGTCCCGTCCCGTGTTATTCTCGAAGCTCAGGGTCATATTAACAGGGAAAAAAGGTGCAGATCAACGAGGACCTGGGAAAGTACATGTGTGTTTCCTATATTAAGATAAGGTAATCCTGATGTGCACAAGGTGAAGTTCCATGTTTTTTGGGCATAGGCTTCTATCTGACTTGTCTGTACTTCTGTGTTTTTCTTCTTTCTTTTACAGTTACTTTCAACCTGCCAAAAGTTCCATTTCTTTTTCAATGTATCTATACCGTTATTCTTTGAGTGATCACAAATATTAGAACTACAAGGATTATCTAATCCAGGTGTATCATTAGTCTTATTTCATATTAACCGAAAAAAGAAAAGGTAAACTTTTTACAATTGAAAACGAGCGTGTCGGTTAATAGATACAAAACTTGAAGAGTAAACTTCTGTGGGCATAAATATACACTGAAAAAAAACACCAAAATTCAATTTTTAAATAAACACCGAAAAAGTATGTTGAATTTTGTAAAAATAAAAACCGAAAACACAGAACCCTACATTTGTGAGAAGTCCTAGCGTCATAGACGTTTATATCGTCGTCCAGACTCGTGCCCGCTACTAGAAAAATGGGATGGATTACAATTACATATTACCGAGTCCTCAAATGTAATGGATTACTTTATTCCATTGCGTTACAAATTACTTTCACGTTACTTTTCCGTACTTGTCAAGAGAGAACATCACAAACAATTTTGATGTTTTCCAAAAATGTTCCACGGCACTACCTTGCATTAATCGTACGCCCGCATTATGCTAGTCCTTGTAAAAATAAAATAGTGTATTTAAGGAAAAAATGTAGGTGCACTGTGTTCACCTGTAAGCTGACAAGTCAGCGAATAGTGCAACTTCACCCGCCCATCCCGCTAGTTTACAACGACTGGAAGTGATCCCTGGAATTCTGCAGACAAAGCTAGGCGGTGCCCATGCTCAGTTGCAACGTGCAACTCAGCTAAGGCATCAAGACAGCAATGCCTACTCGGCATTGTCTTCGTGACCTTTGGTTTTGCACGTTTGTACCGTATTTACTTTGCATAATGAACACACTCATATAATGAACGCACCCCCCACAACGAGCATCAATATTTTTACTTTGTTTGCCCTCATGTAATAAACGCACAACATATTTTCAACTCCACGAGTCTTGAACTGCGTCCAACTTAGTTGACGGCTAACCCACCAGGCCAATTTTCTTTGCCGCCAAGTGGCCAGGCCGTCAAGTCAAGTCAAGTCAAGCCAAGCTGCTCTCGTAATGGCTGCAAGTGCGTACAGTCGAACCCCACTACCAAGAACGCCGCTCAACGAAATTTCCGGTTCAACGATATTTTTGGGTTCCCTCTCAACGGTCCATAGGAGTCAATGCATAAGAATTCTCACTACAGCAAACACAGTTTTTTGTGCTGTTTCGCTTGAACGAAATTTTAGAGCAATTCGAAGATCGAAGTTTAATTTTCCGTACGGGAAAACAAACTTTCAAGCACTGGTGCATTTTGGCACATAAAATATGTCTACTATAAAGTTTAAATCATGTTTTGAACCACCAGAAACTGCCACTAAAAACCGGTACCCGAGCACAACGTTGGCCGGGCGTGCAGGCCGCCATTACTTGATGGCGACGGTGATGAGGCTGGCCTTCCTACGCTGTTGCACTGATGTTGGTTGCATGGGTTGCACCCTAGCTCTTGGCTTGATAGCACTCTGGTGCAGACTATCCAAAGCCAAAGCTTTAGTCGTCTTTTTTTTCTTCTTTTGTTGGTTGTCATTTTATCAGTGCGGTGCAACGACAATGACAGATACGCGGGCTGCTTTGGCGCATGGCACGATGGCACCGCCAAGTAAAGCGTGAAAGAATTTTATCCTTACAAGATAAAGCTCGCATCCTGGCCGAAGTTGCAAGTGGATAGAAGAAAGCTGTCATCACCGAAACGCTCTGAATTTCTCCGAGTTCGTTGTCGACAATCCTGAAGTCGAAAGATGCAATCAAAAAGGCTCTTGCATCGGGGACATCGGCCAAGCGAAAGAGATTGACACCGTCGGCACACAAAGAGCTCGACAAGGCTGTGTACACATGGTTTGTGGAGACGAGGGCGAAGAAGATACCCATCAGCGGAAGCGTCACGTGCAGCAGAAGTGCCTTAAATTTCGCTTGCCTGCTGGGAATCGACAACTTCAAAGCTAGCACCGGCTGGCTAACAGGTTCAAGGCCTGCCATGACATTGTCGGCAAGACGCTTAGGGCGAGTCGCATCGGCAGACACAGGCAGTGCTTCCGCTTGGATGTCAACAAACGTTTCTGCGTTGTTGAATGAGTACGAGATGTCTGACATTTACAACGCCGACAGAGACAGGACTTTTCTACGAGATGCTGCCATCGAAAACTCTGGAAATGAAAGGTCAGCGCTGCCACGGGAGGAAAACACAGCAAAAAGCACGTGACCGTATTGTTATGCACCAACGTGGACGGGTCCGACAAGCGTCCACCGCTGGTTATCGGCAAGAGTGCAAGGCCCCGTTGTTTTAAAGGGAACAGGAGCCTTCCCGTCAAGTATGTGGCCAACAGCCGGTCTTGGATGACGCGGGCCATTTTCTCGGAATGGGTCGAAAGGTTCGACTGCGACATGAGGAGGCAGGGCCGGCGGGTTTGCTTGTTGCTGGACAATTGCTCCGCTCACCTGATTCCGGATGCTAAGCTCACAAATGTGGAGCTTAAGTACTTTCCACTTAACTGCACTTCAATAATCCAGCCCCTTGACCAAGGTGTCATTAGAAGCCTCAAGTGCGCCTACCGCCAGCGAGTGATGCAGCGTCTCCTACTAAACGTGCACGCAGGTCGAGACACCAGTTGGATCTCTATACGCGCTGCAGATGATGGCTGCTGCATGGACTGCAACCAAACGTTCAGTCATCGCCAACTGTTTCACGCACGCGGGCTTCAAGCTCGGAGACCCAGACGCGACGCCAGACGGAGACCCGGACGCCGACTCCGCTGAGGATAACGAAACAGTGCGTCCGTCGGGAGAGGCCGTTACTTCTTGGGCTGCGCTTCAGGATGCCGGAACTGCGCCGTCCGGTGTCGCACTGGAAGATTTCATCGACACTGACATGGATGTTATCGCTCATGAAGAAGTGAGTGACGAGGACATTATACGAAGTGTCCGCGACGAGGCGCAGTCAGATGAAGACGACGTGCCGGACCTGCAGCCTCCGCCGTCCATGGCGCGCGTACTGGATGCGTTCGACGTTCTCCAGAAACTACGTGGCTGCGCATGATGACGACCTCGCCATGAACCTACTCGCCGAATGCGAAAACCGCGTCACGGAGCTCCTAACAAGGAAAAGGAAGCAGGCGACACTTGATGCACTCTGGAAATAAAGATTTCTGTACTCTATCAGTTCAGGTATGCCATTTTTTGTGAATTTCACAACAACAAAATTTTCGCTACAACGAATTTTTTCTTACGCACCGTCAATTTCGTCGTAGTGAGATTTGACTGTAGTTGCGGAAGTCATCAACCGTGGAACCGAGCGTGCGTGTACACTAACAAAGCTGGGGTCAAGCTATTACCCAGCTCGGACATGCTTTGTCCATCGGATGCATTGATGTCAACCAACACGCCGTCGTCTGTGATCCACTTTCGGACACAAATCGCAAGTGGTTGAGGCTCCCGCAGTCGCAGTGCTTCTCCATGCTAAGTGAGCTTAGTAGGGCGCTTTTCCTTCGGCTGAAGGCATGCCAAAGCGTCCTAAAGGTTTGCAATTTATGAGAGCATGGTTACTGTGGTGCGCTACGACCAGCCCTGGGTGCGCATCCGTCAGTGGGGACGTGCCTCATCACCCTGTCGTGTCACATTGGCACCTAAAATGACATTTGCACAAAGTGTTTTAAATGCAAAAATTTTACCCCGCGTAATGAACGCACCCCCAAATATGTATACATTTTTCAGGAAAAGAAGTGTGTTCATTATGCGAGTAAATACAGCATATGCCCTGCACGTGTTTGTAGTGACCGGTTGTATGAAAGATCACATTTTCTTTATAGTTATTCTTTTGTTGAACTTGCTAACTTTATGCTGCTTGATTGCCTGCTTATATTGCTCGTTTCTTATTAAGTTCATATATTTTTAAAAAGTAACGAGTAATTAAAGTAATCTGTTACAAATTTTTGTAACAATAAAATTACATTACAAATTACTGTCACAAATAAGTCACTGGTCAATTACAAAATTATCGAAGTAACGAATTACAAGTAGTTCGTTACTTGTCGTTGTCTAGCGGCGAGTCTAGCTTGTTCAGCCCCACACCTACGTTCCCGGCGCTGTTCGTCAGATAATTTAGTGCGTGGGCGCGTACACTTGGGGGTACACCCCGGGAGAGATCCTTTTGAACCCTTGGCTTTAAATTAATGAAATTTACAGGGTAGGCTGGTGGTCATGCTGGAGGGGTGCGTAACCAAATTTCAGGTCTGTCGAGTAAATGGGAAGAAATTAGAGCACCTTCTATCAGCAACACGCCTACATTGTTTAGTTAATCTATCGTTGGAAAACTATCGCAATATTCAAGATTTTTATTTGCTAGATATGTAGCAGAATGCCTAGGAGGTGCGCCTATGGAGAGTTTTTTGTAAAAATTCATTTATTTCTACAAATTTTTTCTTCACGCAAAATTTGTCAACTTTTTGGTCTTCTGTGTCTTACGACAAAATGTCAACATTTTTTTATAAAAGACATCCGTAAAGTGACAAAACAATTCCATAGGCGCATTCCTTATTAAATTTCAGTCAGGAAGAGTGAAGAACGTGCCTTCCCTGTATTGCCATTATCAAACGGTAGATTGACTAAAATGAGATTATACCAAAAGTGGAACGGAGAAAAATGCATTCAAAGTGCTCCAAACTCTACCTTTTCTTTAGCTTCTGTGAACAGAAAATAATTTATAAAAATTAACTATGCAGTGTAAACTTATGATACTTGCTGGAATACCCTCTAGATGTTAGTAGATGTAAATATGTCATTTTTCAAAATAAACTTTTTTTGCAGAAATTTTTCTGGGTAGTGTCTCCCCTTAAAACAATAAACCTGTCAGCCAATCCAATGTCGGGCACCTCACTTCTCCTCTCTCACCCGTCGACCAATCGGTGCAGAGTTTGCGTGCAAGCTTTCATCTGAGCTTTACTTTTGGGCTTCACAAAATGCCGAATGCCTAGCCAAAAAATGTTTCGCGCCAAAAATTAGGACGAAGCTCGTTCCTGCGAAGCCCTCCGCTCTCCACTCAGCGAATGAACACAGGAGAGAAGGCGAGAGGAGGCAAGTCAAGTCCACTTGCCTCCTCTTCAGGCGGTCGCACCACTTTTCTCAACCTGCGATGGGGTATGGGCGGTACTGCGTAAAGGCCCCTGGCAAGCAAGAGATGCGGTAGAGGGAGACCACCGCGACGAGCGGGTGACCCGCAGGCGCGAGAAGGGCCAGGCCTCCCACCGCAGGCATGCCCGGACGGTCATCACGTTCAGGCTTGGGTAGATACGCTGCTGTGGGCCACTACCTGGGTCGATCCTGCAGGACATGCACAGCATCACTGCCACACCCACCGCTCGCGCCCGGTACACGCGGTATCAAGGGGCCGCAAAAGCCTAGAGATGCCAAACGAGCAGTCGTATATTTTTGCGATACCGATTCAAAATTTGTGTAAAGTCGCGAGGCAAAGTAGGGGCATGGGTTGGCACTATGTAACATCGGAGCGGGCAACTCGGCTCGCAGCAATGCGCAAGAGGTGGTAGGAGTAGGCAAAGCCACACGCTCACACAGCAGTGCGGGGCTGTAGCACTGTGGAGGCCACAATAGCCTCGACAATGTCGCGTGGAAAATTCGATAACAACTGTCGAGCGAGCAAACGAGTAACTACGCGTCGAAACTGCAATTTGTGCAATAACGGATATAAGTGTCCCACTTGTTAATTAGGCACCACCAGAGGCATCTTATCTTTCCGGATAACTAGAAGCTAAGCAAGTACAGAGTATGTAAAAGAGAAAAAGAAAAAGCAGCGTTCGTAAATCTCAGACGAGGCAAAAAAAAAAAAAAAAGAGACGACATTCTTGACAGCATGCACGGTTCCGAGGATGTCGACGGTAGGTCCTGCGTATTTGTTATAAAACAGGCAGGCCCCAAAAGCAACCTTCGAGCCTGTTTTATCGAGATCTAAGAAAGCCCAAAATACCCCAAATTGGAGCTGTCCTCGAATCAGGAAGTTCCAAGCTTGACGGGAAGAATTCTACATCTACAACTTAGTCTCACGTTGACCCGTAACACGGCCTGCACCAGGTAGACCACAAGGCCGCTTCTTTCTACGGGAAATACGCCCTCATCAAGCCTGCTTCTCTTACCGGTGCCGGGACATTTTCCCAGTATTTAGGTCACATGCACGTTCCTTAGAGGACGGGAAGCCCGTTTCTCGTCTGGTTCTACACAAAAAGAATCGGCGTTTATCGGGGTGATAAACGCCAATTTTTTGTCGGACACCAAAAATGAAGATTGAAAAACGCAGCATTTGCCGAAAAAATTAGACCCTGTGAAACCTGAGACTGAAAAACACAGAATCGGCGGGGAAAAATAAAATCCGGGAAAACACCCCGTTAAAACGACAATGTTGGCTAGTGGTTCGTCGTCACGTTCAAAGCGCCGGAACCACAAAGACAATAAGAAAAAGGACGAAAATAGGGTGCACTCGCAACTAACACTTTATTGAAAACCCATCTCTTATGTACATACTCATGGTAAAATATATAGTTGCTCCTACATCTGCACAACCCCCTCCGTAAAAAAATGCATACTTTTTGGCAATAATGACACATGATAGGATAATGACAGATAAAGAGAAAAGGCACAGATTGTATCAGCGACACCTCTGTCCTCATTTCGGCGAAAGAGTATGCTTTTTTGTGAAAGAGGCTGCACCAGATGTAGGAGTGACTACGTATTTTATCGAGTATATAAGAGATGGATTTTCATTTCAATATATGTTTGTTGCGTAGTGCACCCGTGTTCGTCCCCTCTCTTGTTGTCCTTGTGTGGTTTCCGGCGCTTTGAACGAGAAAACACCCTCAAGTTCCAAAAGGAATAAACCCCGAAAACACGAGACAAGGCTGCACGACATCATACTCTGCCGTGAAGGGTTTCTTTGGACGTCTATGAAACCACGCATGCCGTCAGGGTAAAATTTGTAAATTTGTGAACAATGCCCCGTGTAGCAATCCCCCTCTGAGGGGGCTAGGAAGAGGGGTTACTTGCTGATGTTGATGGCCCGGAGGAAGTCCTGCCAGCAGGTGCGTCTTCTCCTCCCCGCAGAGTGCCAGAAAGTGCCCACGCGGTAGCTCAGCTTCAGGTCTGCGTCGTCGAGGGAGGGGAAACAAGTTCTGTTATTTTGACGCCAAAGCCAGAAAGCTTGAACTCTGTCGAGGACGCTCCCATTATTTTAATGCGAGGGATGCTTCGTGAGAAGACTTTGCCACCTGCAAAAGTTTGGGAAAACAAAACAAAAAATAAACAAAACCTCACAAGAAAAGGACGTGAGTGACGATGGCACGGCATCGCATGCCTGGAGGGCTGAGAACGAATTTGAGCTCGATTCCACATGGTGCAATTTTACTTGTGAATTCGCAAGTGTGGCAGTGAGCACCGCAGCTTCCACCTCACTCTTTTTGCAGCGCGAGTGACATCTCAACTCGCGAAATGGGAATTAAAATCCAACATGTGAAACGGGCATTACCGTCCACTGCGTTCCTCGTGAAATGAAGTTCTGCATATGAGGGCTTGAATCGATGACTCGGAATACTACTGCACATTTATTTCCCACTGCCTGTACCTTTCACAGGCGTGTCTGAACTATGGAATGTGCTCGTAATACCAATTCAGGCATGTGAGCCAGTCGTTAAACAAACATATACCAAAATAAAGTTTTTCAAAACAAAGATAAACTGGCTTTATTAAGTGAAAATTTTTAAGTGATTCTAGGTGACTGAATTTAACAGTGCCTTCTAAAAATTTTGGTAACAAAGAAAAGTGTATTTATATCGAACAGTAAATACAGTCAAACCCCGTTTATAACTAAAGGCAGCAAACGCTACCATCAGTTCGATATAGCAAGTAGTCCGATATAGCAAAACCATTTACAACGAACTTCCACGTTGTAAGGCTTCTCTTGATTATAATGCTATAAAATGCAAAGGTGCAAGCGAGCTGGACAAGAATAACGATAATAATTCGTGGAGAACGTGAACAAGTGAGACAAAGGACAAGCACAAATCTCTAAACACAGTTGGGCGACTTGTAACCACCCGCTGTAACGACGCGCCTTAAAACAACGCACTAAAAAGCTTTTTTTTTTTTTTTCTTTTTTGCATGTGTGCAGAGTTTTTTTTTTTTAGCTTATCTCCCTTTTTGAATTGCTTCTCTTCGTAAACAAACGCTTTGGTGTGAAAAAAATTTTTTTTTTCGTGCGTGCGTGCAGTGGTATTTTTTAACTTTCTCCTCTTCTGAATCGCTTCTTAGTCAATATTTGTCCGTAGCTTCGAGCTTTTGGAGATTTTCTTTCTTTCCTACTTCTTTTTTGGGGGAAGGGACAGGCTAGAAGACGATTGTTTGCGTATTTTTGGAAGTCTTCGGGGTGAAAAGTTCGATACTAACCAATATGTTGTTCGTTATAAAAAGTATGTTTGACAGGCATTTTTATTTAAATTTTCCGTGAGTTTGATATCGACAATAATTAGCTGTACGTGGGTCCGTTCTAAACGGGTTTCACTGTATGGAACATCGAAAAGTACCATTTGTTAGAAGAAATTGTGGCCAACATACATACACAACTCTTCCGACCCTTCTAAACCAGTTTAGCATAATACATACTGAAACTGACAATATATTATCAATCAATCAATCATTTTTTTATTTGCGTCTGTACAAGAATACAGGCACTGGAGGCATGAACAAAAAGCCGACAGATGTCGGCTTGACGAGGTTCACGCCCCCTTTTTCAGCAAACGGCAAGCAATCGAAAAAAAAAAGTCAAATACTTAAGAAAAATAATCACTGTAGCAATAGTCAAAATACACGTTTAAAATTGGGATATACATTACAATGTAAAAAAAAATACACTCTATATTCTAAAACACAACTGTATGACATCAATATTCACAAAAACATCAGTTTTAAAGAATGAGATGTTAAATGTTCGATGATAATGTTATTTTCAATTAAATGGTTTAGTAAAAAAGGAAGACGATGTTTTAGCATTTGAGTTCCATAGGTGGTTCGACTGAATGGTATCCTCCATACTTCTTCGTGACGTACGTTATAAGGTCTAATATTTATTGTTAATTCCGATATGTTACTAATGTCAGGCGTCCTTTGTTTAATACTTGCTATATATCGAATAAGTAAAGTGTACTCGTACAGTTTGTTTAAGGATAGGACATTCAATGATTTAAGCAATGGTTTCGTGTGGGTTGATTGTGGTACATTTATTATAGCTCGGATCGCCTTCTTTTGAAGGATCGTTAACTTGTCTAAGTTAGTTGTGGTTGATGTGCCCCAGACCAAGTGACAATAATTCAAATGTGACATGAATAAAGAATTGTAAATAAGAAGTTTAATTCTGACTGGTAGACTAGAACGGAACTTGTTAAGAATGCCGACAACACTTGAAATTTTTTTATTACAATTTGAATGTGGCTGTCCCATGACATGTTTTCATTAAACATTACACCTAAGGTTTTTACGTTCGGGACGACTTCAATGCTAGAGAGGCCAAGTTTAAGGTGCAAGTCAATATTTACCAATTTATTATGTGGCTTAAAAATAACCGCCTTTGTTTTTGATGTATTAATGAGTAGAGAGTTGGCTTCGCTCCATTTATGTAAATGTTCCAGTGTGTTGTTAGTTGTTTCTGCAAGTGTGTCGACATTGTTAGCTGAGAAAGTAGTGTTGTGTCATCAGCATAAATGACGAAAGTGGTGTTTGGGCTAATCGTTACAATGTCATTTATATAAATGTTAAACAGAAGCGGGCCTAATATACTTCCTTGAGGGACACCTGTTTTTAATGCTTGAAAGTCTGAAGAATAGTTGTTTATAAAAACAGATTTGTTTACAGTAAATTCTAAATATATTTACTCGCTAAAAATGAACGGACTTTTTTTCCCAAAAATCGAGTAAAGATTGGGAGTGCGTTCATTACGCGAGGTAAAATTTTTAGCGTCGTATTTACTGGCATAATGAACGGACGCTTTATCCTGGAAACTCGACGTAACTTTATCTCTCGTGCAGCGTATGCGGCGACTCCAAAACCAAACTGCGATGATGTAAAAAAAAAGCCCCTCTCCATGTTTTTTTGCTTCCGTGTTTGTTTTTTTCCCGACGCGCAAGTTGTTTTGTTTGCCACGCTGCTCATGCTTTCGCTGGTGGTGCAGCACCTATGTCAAAGCCCGTGTCAAATACCCCGCTGGCAAACACCCGTCCTTCTTGCCCGGCCAGCAGCCCCAGTTTGAAGCCCATGGCGCGTCCCCGTGTCAGGTAGCTGGTCCTCAACTTGATGGCTGATCAATCTGCTTTTAACTAAGACGGTGTTCCCTCCAGCTTGTGTAACGTAATCATGAGGTACCCGGGACTTAAGTAATAAATAACGGGATAAAGCTTCCGTTCTTCAGGCGAGCACTAAAAGCATTCACGCGTCTTGCCCTCTATGACAGCGGAGTGCAGGGGCGGATTTAGAGGGTGACTACGGATGTCCAGACCTCCCTCTTGATTTCTGCATCTGTAAAAATTTAGGGCGTGGAAACGAGGGGGGGGGGTGTTTCTCAGACGTATGGCACGCTGACGAACACCTGACACCCCCCTCTCTGGAAATTCCTGCATCCGCCCCTGCCGGAGTACATCGCTGGTGATGCAGATTTATGCAGTTGGTCACTTGTACGTCATTTTAAGTTTCTCGGCAATTGAAGTTAACCTTATTTTGTTGTTTCTTTGAATTACAAGACCCGTAGTAGGCACTCAAGATATTAAGTTGGGACATGAAACAATCCTGGTTGAAGCGCTATGAGGGTGGGACGGGGCAGTGAGGACGGGGCTTTTGGCACGCAGGGAATATGGGACGGGGTAATTGAACGCGGGGTTGTTGAAACGTGGGGCTAATGAATTAGGGCTTTTGCGACAGGGATTCTGCACGCGGGGCAATCGTGCTACACCCGCTTTCGCGACCTCGCTGCACCAGGATAGAAAGATGTGTTACATTTCGAGACTCTCGCTCCTCTTTCCAAAGTGCGACGAGGAGCGACGGCGAGCGAGGCAGGATCTTCATTATGTGCGCTTTGCTTGGGCGAGGGCTTCTCTGCTTTTCTTTCTTATCTCTCATCTCCTTCCGCTCGCTGACGCGCAGCTCCTAAAACTAAACTGTCGTCGAAAATAAGAAAAAAAAAGCTCCTCTTAGCTTTTTTTTCTCTTAATTCCGTAGATTTCTTTTGCCTCTTTCACAAGCTGTTTTGCTTTGCTTGTGAGCGAGGAGCTTCACCGCTTCTCTTCCTATCTTCTTGCGCTGTGCAGTAGCATCCCTAGAACCAAACTGTTCTGTGCAAAAAAAAAAAAGCTTTTTTTTTTTTTTTTTGGTTCTCTTGGTTCGTGATTTTTTTTTTGCCCTTTTTTAACTGTTTCGTATTCGCTTTGCTGAGGCGAGGGCTTCTCCGGCTTCTCTTTCTTAACTCCTTGCGTTATGTGCAACCCAAAATCCAAACTGAGTAGAAAAAAAAAAAAATCTTTTGCTCTTTTTTTTTTCGTTGTCTGATTTTTTAATTTTTAACGCCTTTACAAGGCGCTTTGTTCGCTCACGCTGCCCATGCATTCGCGACCTTCGCTGCCCAGGATAAAAGTGCTGCCATTTCAAGCTCAACGTGGAGGGAGGAGTCAAAATTTTGAGGTCGAGTTTATTACTTTATTACTAAAATTTTCGTGAGAAAAAAAAAGTCAAAATTTTGAGAGCCGACTTGGGGAGTTCATTACATTCACCAGTGCGTTCATTGTGCGGTAGTACGGTATGATGTTAACAGCTTTAGGGTTAGTCCACAGAAACCATAAACTGAAGTTTACTAATTAATGTCGTATGATTTATGCGATCAAATGCTTTAAGAAATCAACAAGACACCAAGAGTTAAAAGTTTTTGTTCGAATGATTTTAAAATGAATTTTTTTATTTAGTGAGCGCCGAGTTCAGGTTGATCTACGGTTCGGAAACCATATTGTGATGAGGTTATGAGCGAGAAACGGTCACAAAAAAGTCATACGACGATGAATAATTTTCTCTAAGCACTTGAAACACAGGAAGAATGGAAGTGGTCTGTAGTTTGAATGATGGTTATAACATCACAACTTTGAAAATAACTAACTTTCGCAATTTGCATTTTTGGGGAAAGATTGGATGAAATTGAAATGTTGAAAATATGGGGAATTATGGGTGTTAGTATGTCCAGTACATATTTAACAGGCTTGATTTGGATGTTGTCAATATCAAGTTACATTTGCTATTTCGAATTGTGTTAAACATATGATAAACCTCATGTGTATCAGTGGGGACGAGAAAGCTGTTCTCAGTTCGGTGTTCCTAAATAGATTTGATGCCGTTTTGTGTGCCTGTACTAGGTTTACGAAATAATTGTTAAACGAATCAGCTAGAGCCTTCTCTCGTAAAGGTTGATTCTCGACCTTTATCCCGGTGACATTGTTTAGCTGTGCTGACGGTTCAATAATTTATTAATTGTTTTCCATGTCTGGTCCGGCCTGGACATTAAGTGGCTACTAAATAATTAAGTGGCTATTAAATAATTAAGTGGCTATTAAATAAATTGACATGCATCTTATGGGATATGATCATCTTTAAACCTTGTCGTTTGATTTGGATGGCAACTTCTAATGTCCAAGCCTTCTTTCTTTGGTTTCATCTGTGTGTAGTGTACAGTTCTCTATTGTATAAGTGCACAAATGTTATTAATCGGTTCCTCGAAAATGCATAGGGCTACATTTTGTTATGTCCTCTACAGTTGCTGTATTTTGGGGGCTTGGGGTTAGTCAACCTATTTCTGACAGCTTCTTCTTCTTGTATCCACCATCACTGATTTTTTCTAGGAAAATAAACAACTTATCATTATTCTTAGCATATGTTTCAGACTACAGTCTGTACCTGGTTGATAGTTTGCACATAAAATCTTTAACGTATTACACTTTGGAAAATGCCTGCTTTATTAATGCACAAAAAGCTCGTATGGATGACCAAAAAACCGGTCATCCACAAAATTAATCATAATTCTCATAATGAGCAATCTTGAAAAAAACAAATCGTTGTATACCCTAAAGTACTGCAGAAGCACCAAATTCCTACAAGCACCCACTATTAAGATTTCCCAAACTTCAGAATTCTGCAAATCATACGTTAAGTGCCGCCCACCCCTCCGAAGTGCCGGCATCAGCCAAAAATATTTGCCTCGTTGCGGCGGCCACAAGACCGCCAGCGGCGACGACAAGAATGTTGTATGAAAATAAACGCGTTTCTCCCATTATTGGCCGCCATCATGCTTTTACCGTCTTGATCAGACAAACAGCCATGTCTAGATTAACCCAGTTGTCAGTGAATCTGGGTGGGTGCTCCCCTATTTTACGGCAGCCCGCGCCGCGTAAAAATCAAACTTTAAAACATATGTAGTCTGCGGGCCATAGCCCAGAACAAATGGTACTATTATCAGCCACTGCATCGGGTAGAGTGCTTTTCGCCAGCTGCCGAACTCACCCGGCCAGGTTCGAGAGCACGACGGTGGCTCCCACCCGGTCCAAGAACGGCACAAGGTCGGTAAAGTCCCGGTAGCTGCCTGGCGCCCATGCAGCAAGGCACCGTGGGGCGTCCGGCATCCCAGGCACGGTCCAGGCCCGTGTGCAGGTAGCACACGGGCACCTCAATGCCTGCAGCATGCAGGGAAACACGTCCTATGGGGTCGCCTCAGGCTCTGTTCTTGAAGCGGTACTGTCCGCGTCTCGTTTATGTGGATGGCTATGTTCCTGGAAACGTCGCCCATAGCAACGAATCCGGGGTAAAACACAGACATCAACAAGCATAGCAACAACAAAACTTCCCCCTCTTCCATCATAGCCTTGCCTATACTCCGTTTCACTGTAACTTGACAAGAGCGAACACTACGGCCACCTCGGGTCAATCAGTGACGGAGGCGAGAGCATCGGGGGCTCTCGCGTAACACAAGCAGCTGGAGAAGAGGAGGAGGATGAACTCATATTCGGACCCTTTTTTGTGTGTCCCAGTTGTTGCCCTGTCTCCCCAGAAACCTAGCCTGTTGCTCAGAATTTGTACGAAAGCGAGATTATTCTCTCTCCCATCCGGTGCCTTCGACGGCACTGCACGCACGTAGTGAGTCACGTGTCTCTCTAGACCTGCCGATTGACTCGCTTGGACCGTAGCCTTCGCTGTTTGCCAAGATACGAGACTTTTCTTCCATTCTCATACATTGACAAGGCGTACAGTGCGATGACCTAGATGCTTAGCGCAGGGTCACCTGCGCATACATTGTACAGAAAAGAACCTGCATAGAGATCTAAAGTCACCACGAGATCTTTGCTTCAGCCTGCACGTCAATGAGTTCAAGGAGAAACTTGGCACGCAGCGTTCGAACCCCGGACATTGCGGGGACTCGTGCTTGCAGACCGTCTTTGTATGATGTATGAGCCAGGCTTAAAGCCTGGGTCACACTGCTTGATATTAACTGGACATGACTGTATATCCAAGAGGAAAAAATCCCGGGGGATCGGCACAGCCATCGTGCAATGAAAATGTCGGGCTTTTGCGATGCCTGGCATGACATCAGTTTCGCGACGGAGGGAGGGATGCCTGGGCAGTACGAAGAATCCAGGTTTGGCGGCAAACCAGTTTATTCTTAACGACGGTTTGTCCTTAAATGCTTTGGTGTCGAGAGTGCAGAGACCCCAAATTCATCCGCGGTGGCATCAAAAGTGAAGCCGCTAAGTTGGACTGCAATCGCCGACGTCCTCCCTCCGGCAACTTGCCAGTGTGAACAACAAGGTGCTGGAAACATAAACGGCAATAAGAGTTCTTAATAATGTGGAACATTCTTTGACTAGGTTCTCAGCATTTCGTAAAGCCTGACAAGCGTGGCTGTGAAGCTCGATGCTGACTGGTTTATTGGGGGAGCCTATGTGATCAGAGGTGTAGGCAAGAGGAGCTCGACCCACTGTGCAGCACTGAGGAGAGAAACTTGAGAGAATGGAAGGCTCTGGAAGATTGCCAGGTTTATCAGCCCGATTAACGGCAGTATCACTTCATTCTAGGAACAACCATCAAGTGTACAGATGGTAGCGCGCTAGACTATCTGATGAAGAGCGCCGTGAACGTAAGCATCTGAAACGTGTCGTGTATCCAACACAATTGCTTAACAATTTGACATAATTTTTTTTTAAAATATGTTTTGCAATAAGGTAACATTACTTAAAACGCTTGTTTCTTCAAACATCGTAAGGAACTCACCGAGATCATTGGAAAGCTAGCGTTATTGTCCCCGTTGAAGATGCACTTTTTCTTTCAAACATAGAGGAACAGTTTGAAAGAGAGGGCCAAATCTTCAGCCATAGCCTTATGGTCACCTACACCAGGGATGACTGTTAGGGCAGTAATTGCAGAAGCACGATCACAGAAAATGAGATTGAGAAAGCTTGGACAACTGGAATCAATCCTCGTGGGCTCGTTAGCAAACTAATATTGGTGATAGTCGCCAACGAGGTTAATAAATGCTGCATAGGGCCAAACAAACTATCTGACCAGCAAAAATAACAAGTAAAATCCCCCACTCAACGACAAACAAAAGCCCACTGGCAAGAGTCTCCCTATTTCTAAGATGGACATGACGCCGAACTGATTTGCAAGACTGGTTTTTACACTAGAACTACTTCAATTTTCATGGTTAAGCCAAAAGACACCACCATCCCTGCTTTAATTACCATCAGTAGGATAAAGAGCAAAAAGCAGAGGGAACAACTTGGGTTCCACATATAGACTCCTCAAACCAAGATTCCATTCCCACGACAATGCCCCAGGACTAGTGATTGAGATAAGAGCTGCACAAGTTATCGTTTTATTCTGAAAAGTAAACATTTCGGCAAAATCTGCCTGGTTAGGTGAGTATTAAGAAAAGGAACTGGAAGTACTCTAACCAACTGGTTTAAATTTCCCGACGTTTCGCGGCCTGCTCGGTCGCTTGTTCACGGGTGACTTATTTGGCTGGGTGTTCGTCTTTCTCTTCTCCTTGTCGCTGCCGTTAAAATCGTCTTCTTCTTTTTGTGACCCCTCGAAGTCCGTGAATATAGCTGCTTGGTAGGGTACCGATCGACCGGTTCAGGTTGTTCTTGGTATGCTGGATATGCCAGGACTCTAAATAGAGTCGTTTTTTCCAGTTTCTTTCGGTGTCCAGGACGGAACTGCTGTCAAAGTCGATGACGTGGTTGGTCTTTTCTGCATGTTCCGCTAGAGCGTTTCCTTGCACGTCCTTCTTTTTTACATCATATTTATGTCTGCGAAGACGTTCGGTGAAGTTCTTGGTTTCTCCCACATATGAGGCTTTGCAGTCGGCGCAAGGAATGCGGTAAACAAGGCCTTGGGCTTTTTCTTTTGGATGACGATCTTTTGGAAGAGGAAGATGATGGCCAATGGTCGAGACGGGCTTGTGTGTCACTGCAATGCCGTATGGTCTGAGGGCACGGGTGAGAACTTCGCTCGTGCCTCTGAGGTACGGGACGCACATGCGGCTGGAGGGATGGGTTTTCTCGGCTGCAGATGGGTGGCAAAGTTTCTTGTAGATATTGTTGGCTGAATCTTGTTGGGTACACGCGTTTTTTCGAAGGGTCCCGTTTTATAATGTCCACTTCCTCTTTAGAGTTGCCTTATCTGTGGAGCACACACGTGATGTGCGACGTCGAAATGATATACAACTCACTGAAGATTTGTATGAGATGCAAAGGGTGGATTCTGATAAAAAATTTAGGTATCGTCACGGTGTGTCGTTGGTTTTCTATACACCTGAAATGTTAGGAAGGTCACTGATTTTTTTCACAGAAACATCCAGAAATGGAATGCAACCGTTAAGATTCACGTTCTACTGTAAATTGAATATTTAGTGGGCTAAACCTGGTGTGCAATCAGCAGCAGTTGAAAAAGTTATTTCTAAATCAAGCGTTTTATGTCTGCATTGCTTTTATAATGAACATTAAGGAAAAGATCGAGACAAAGCTGCAACGTCATTCCTACTAGGTTTATCTTTGGTTTGTTAAGCTATCGTTACATTTGATGGACTGAAGTGATTGGAAGGACAAGAAACATTTTCTCTCTGATGTGCAGACTGTCATAGCAAAGCTAAAACCTGGCATTTTAGGTTTCTGCAAATTCCAGAAGCGTACTTTCATCAACCTCTGATCTTCACCGAAAAGTTCCTGCCGAGTGAGTAATAACCAGCGTTTGTTAACTTAGAACCAAGAAACAAAATTTCTCGCTTTGATTTGAATGACACATACTTCGTACTGAGAAGACTGTTTCGATTATGCCTAAACACTCCCAGCCTATAAACATTTCAATGCCACAAAAAAAAAAAATTATGACAGGAATTTTTTTTTTGTTTTGTTATATTGTAATATTTTTGACATAGCCCACCTAAAATCGAGAGCAAATCGAGTAAAAATAAGAAGTGGGCTAAACTTCGGTGTGCAATCAGCAACAGTTGAAAAAGTTATTTCTAAATCAGCGCAGGCGATGAAGCAAAGATGACCATCCTTCACAGTCAGCAATGTTTGCCACATCTCCGCCATAGCTGACTTAACCTCATTTCCGCCAATATTACCATTCGCCTGGGCACTGCATTTCGTGGAAATAATATGCACACTTTCGAGTGTTTTGAAAGAAAATTGAGAGAAGCATGCCAAGGGTAGGGGTGGGTTACCTTAAGGGTTGGGGCATCTCTAGGGATATTACGGTAGTTGCACTTGCTCAAGGCTTAACACAGAAGAGTAATAAACCTCAAAAACAGCGAAACAATAACAAACAAAAAAATACGCCGAAATCGCGACATTTTTTAAATGAAGCCGATTCTCAACGAAGTGCTTTAGAATTCAGCGTAGGGGTTCCGACTCGGCGAAGGATGAGGTCGCAACCTGCATAGCAGTCCGCATACAGTTGTCTTCAAAGAGCCAATTATTTCCTCCCAAATGTCGTGCAGTTTCGCACAAACGCGACGTTGCTGAAGCCTTGGTTTTACATTGTCGCGTCGTTGGGCATTTTGAGAAAACAGAATCATGTGCCTACATCAATGATGCCATCGTAAAGGGAGTGCGCGTCAAAAGCGGTGCATTACTGGCAGCGTGCGAGAAGATTCTTTCCATCTTACAGCGCCGCTGTTTGCCGGTCAGTTTGCTGTTGGATTAACCTGTAACGCATAATTAAGCTCCAGACTTTCGATTTTAATCAAAAAACAGCATTAAAGATGATGTTGTCAGACAGTATGGACTGGTTCTTAACCGAGAAACACCGATAAAAACACGTCGGTGTAAAAAATACAAATCGGTTAACTTCTCATTGGCAAAGAAGGGATCCCATGTGCCAAATTTTACTTTTTTGCGCTTGAGGGGAAGCTGCTCTGAGGACAGCGGGGTTCAGGGCGGGACATTTTTTCGCTCTGTGCTCGCAAAATGTAGATCCTACACTAAAACATGACGAGCAGGAAGCTTCTTGAACCTTTGGACATTGTGTGCACCACCTAGATATGTGTAGTAGCATTGATTATTTTATAATGCGAGTGCAGTTTTAAAGTGGCCATGAGCTAGCAGACGACAAGACAACCACATTGACCAAACTCGCCCACATACGCGCTTCCACGTGATTTGGCAGATGCACGGGGGTGCATGCGCAGGGAACCGCGCCTCATGTTGTCATGCCCGTCATGTCCCCTGCAACAGCGAGGCAAAGAGGACGTAACAAGCGGACAAACTCCAGTCCAAACCCCGACGGTCCAAACAAAAGACGGCATGCTCATCAACTGAATTAATATTAACGCGATTTAAAAAAATCATAAAGAAATAATCGCATGCAGGGGACAAGAGCCACCTAGTTTACCTTTCTCAGACTTCTTTTTCTCCGTTTTTCTATGAAACCCTGGCTCAAAATACATTCCGAGTAATCGATAAATAAAATATAACAAATGAAACATCATTTTGCAGTCTGCACTTCAGCATCCCGGTAGAGAGCCTTACCCTGTGGGGGTGCATTCTGGTAGCCGGGCTTCCAGTGCCTCCAGTCACGGTAGAGCTCCCCACACGTGCGGACAGTGACCCAGCGGTCCGTGTACGGCCAGTCAGAGGCACTCTGCTCCTTGGCTTCCTCTTTCTTTCTTCAGCACCCCTCGGCCACTGGGCACCAGCACCTGCAGCCAAATGAAAAATTCCTGCCAAACTGCACATCCGACCAACCTGAAGAGTCTAGCAAAATTGAGACTAAAGCCAAAATGGTGACCTCAGATCACATCAAGGCTTCCGTTCAACCGAGACTTCCATCCATCCGAGACTTCCAGTCCAACCGAGGCTTTGAGTTTAACCGAGGCTTCAGTCGAAACCGAGGACTTCAGCCAAACCGAGACTTCAGCTGACGACCGAGACTTCAGCCCGACCGAGACTTCAGCCCAACCGAGACTTTAGCGCAACCGAGACTTCAGCGCAACCGAGACTTCAGCCTGAACCGAGACTTCAGCCTGAACCGAGGCTTCAGTCAACACGAGACTAGTCACCCGAGACTTCAGTCAAACCGAGGCTTCACTCAAACCGAGACTTCACTCGAACCGAAACTTCACTCAAACCGAAACTTCAGTCAAACCGAAACTTCACTCAAGCCGAAACTCCACTCAAACTGAAACTCCATTCAAACTGAAGCTTCATTCAAACTGAAGCTTCAGTCAAACCGAGACCTCAAAGCAATTAGGCTTTTCGCCAAATCAAGACTTTAGCCGAATCAAAACTTTGGCCAAACTTAGACCTTGGTGAAATCAAGATTGCAGTCATACCAAGATGACACTGCAGTCCACCACCAGAAATGCAGTGCAAGACGCCTGGGACAGCAGACTCATCAAATAAAAAGTTTGAGCCAAAAGTTTGCAGGAGCCCGCCGACTGGCCCTCGACGACAGGAGCGCGGTGTAACTGTTGCGAGAGTCTAATTGGCAAACTTCGTAAACTTTGTCCCCAGCTTTGTGTCCGACGAGTCTGGGGCCCTTGGAGTCGCACTATGGCGGGAGCTGCATTTTTGTTGTATGCTTCTCCATCACAATTAGCCTTAAAGGCCCTTTCACACGCGCCCGCACGGTGTAAGCTCAGCATCATAGACACAGCACTGACTTTGTGCCATATCGGATCTGTGTCATCGTTCCGCTGCATGTGACCCGTCCTTTTCCAGTTTGAACACACAAAGCACTGCTAACTCAGTGCTAAGTAAGCTCTGACACTAACACCGATGCAGTGCTGACTTTGTGACATCTCACTGCTGCACTGGATGTGGAAACCGCATTAAATAGAAGCTGAAACATAAAAAAGATAAGACAAGCTGTGTAAGGAGCAGCCTACTTATAGTTTTGTTGTTCTCTGAACCGATGCAATCACAGTGTCATGGGACACTAATTCTCTGCTAAATATAGTGGAAACTTTTTGTCATTAAACGACAACACACAGTGTCACATTGTCTCATGTCACGTGACAGTTGGCGGAGAAATTTTTCTTCAAGGTTTAGCGGGCCACGAGGGACACAAAGACATAACCCGGGATCCACTGCAAAGACTCGCCGATAATGGCCGTCACTGTAAAAGGAACTTTATACCTCTGTGAAACAGGCACTAAAACGCCATATATGCCAAATGAGATTCGGTGTAGAAGCCATTTAGTCAGTGCCACAAGGCAACTTAAAATGACATTTGGGCACTAAATTGCTCTTACACTGAACGTCATCTGGAATAAATGGTGCCTAGATTCCCATCTGACAGAGGGGTCAACGTCATCTGGAATAAATGGTGCTTAGATTCCCATCTGACAGAGGTTGTCTAAGAGAATTCATGTCTTTCTACTCCATGATTCTAATCACTGCCAAAAACGCTTTCGCCGAATTTTTTTTTTTTAATATGCGGTGGTTAATTTTTTTTTTAATTTGGGCATAAAATTAGGCATTGTTCAATAATTTAGTAAAAATCAAACTTTCTTAGAAACGCTTCCGAATTTATTTTATGTAATTTGAGTGGCATTGGGCTATGTTCATAATGATTATGCAATTTTTATTTATAAATATTAAAAAAAATAATTCATCCCAATGCATAAAAATGAGCACATTTCTCAATTTTTCGTTTAACTTATTGCTTTGCGCCTGACATTATAACTTTTTGTATTGAAAGCCCTGTAGATGAATTACAAATGAAATATGTTTGGAACCATATCAACAAAATACTTAACAGAAAAAAAATGTCTGAAGTTGTGAAAAGGTCAGTTCTGCTGCCTGAACAGCCATTTATTTTACCCTAAATAATCCTAACAAAAATTTAAAAAAAAATTGTTAGAAGAGCTTATTGGTTTTTTATTTCTAAAAGTGTAATCGAAACAATTTTTTTCTTTTAAAAGCGAGAAAAACTACATTGAAGTTGCGACTCTGTGGTGCAACCTGGCATTGTTTCTTAGCGGTTCTTCACCGCACAACACGCCACCTGACACGAAAGCTGAGTAGTTTTGCATGCACACAAGTTAATTTCTGGTTGGGAGTGCGATTCTTGCAGGGGTTTCAAGCATGTGCATTTTTGACCCGCAACTGCCTTGCGTATGCGCCGCAGTTTGCCGCGGCCAGGTCGAGTCATCCCTTACGGCTGTAACGCAAACAACAGCGGATATGGTCTGATAATCGTATATGCTGCCACTGCACAGGGGGATATTTGCGCCCATTGTACGGATGTAGGCTCTCCTTACTCCGAAACCTGATGCCTAACAACATCGGCAACACCTGACAGCAACTTCTATACAGGAAACACGACAGGCGTCACCTGACAGGGACTTCTGTACAGGAAACGCGATAACAATAGAGCGGGATCCCACTATGGCGTTTTGTAAGGAAGGACCAGCGGTAAGAAAGGGCTGAAAAACTAGGGGTATGTGGAGAGCAAGTCGTATTGCTTCTTGCGCAGGAGTTGCGGTGACGTCAGAATGACGATCGAGCTGCGATTGGCTTTCATTGAAAGGGTAGTGGAAAGACCTCGATGCTAGATGCCTTGAGGACTACCCACAATTTTGTTTCTTTTTTCAAACAGCCAATAAGAGCTTGGTGTTCTGACATTATCGCAACCCCACGAGCGAGAAGCAGACAAACTTGCACTCCACTGTTTCGAACGACCACCGACTATTTAAGAAAAAAAATCTGCCAAAGAATGTTTGTTTTTTTTTGCCCGGGTACGGTGCCGTGTTGACGGGTGAGGCAGGTCACTCCAGCAGACCGAAGTCATTCGGTGGTCGTGCGTAAGCTGATGCGGCTAAGTAGAAAATTCTGATTATTTTATTTTCGAAACTAGGAGGATAGTTGTGGCGTGGTGTTTGCGTTACAGCCGAAAGAAGGACCGGTTGAAAGTGGAAGCGGCAAATTATGGCGTGGCTTTATCTGCAAACAGTGACTGCATACAAAACCAATTGAAACTCAAAAGTGCTGATGAGTAGAACTTGCTGCGCAAATCACATTCTCGAACAGATTGCCTTGCATCCGCACAAAGCCATTCAACTCTCATGTCAGGTGGCGTGTTGTGCGGCAAAGAGGCGCTGGAAACAATGGCAGGTTGCAACACAAGAGCTCAACTTCAATTTCTTTTTTCTCGTAGCAAAAAAAAATTATTTCGGTGAAACTTTTAGAAAGGAAAGGCAATCTCTTTTAAATTCGCTATTTTTTGTACTTTTACTCGGAGGTAGAATAAACGGCCGTTCAGGCAGCAAAACAGACTTTTTCACAACTTCAGAAATTTTTTTGTTGTTAAGTATTTTGTTGTACGGTTTTAAACATTTTTAATATTTAATAACTCTACAGTGCTTCCAATAGAACAACTTATAATTGTCCGGCACAAAGCAATTATTAAACAAAAATAAAAAAGTGCCAATTTTTGTGAATTAAAAAATATTTTAACAATAAAAATTGCACAGACATCACAACATAGCAAGTTTAATGCTGCTTGAATTAAATAAAATAAATTGTGAAGCATTTAGAAAAAAAAACAGCTTAGTTTTACTAAATTATTGAATTATGCCTTGTTTTATGCCTATTTCAAAAATTCAAACCCGCTCACGCCATACAAAATTTGTTTTCGGCGCAAATATGTTAGGAAAAGTTTAAGGACTTTTCATTTAAAAATCGGAAATGGTTGAGTGCAATGTTCGGGATGTATTATACATCATGTATTACACATCATGAAACCCTTAGAGCATTTCTAAGAATGAAAACATCTTCAGCTTCTTTTTAGTTCTTTATATCATGGAGAACGGTGGCGATTTTTGAGGAATGAACAAAACATTTTACAGCGGTAGCTGCTAGTGCCTTTTCCTGGCAGAAAAGGCTCATGCACGAATGCAAAACCACACTTTACAGCAGAGGCACTGTCTCTCTCTCTCCCTGTCGTTCCTCAAATACGGCAATGCTCTCCCTCCCCCCCCTCCCCTCTTCTTCCCTGTAAAGGTCCGTTTCACACTCTTGCAACCGAGTTAGACCGAGAGAGACCAAACCGGTTTTAAGCCTCTTGCGATCTCTTAGGACCAGCTCCGCTGCAGCCGAGCTGGTCCTAGAGATCGCAAAAACAAAGCCGGTTGCTCTCGGTCAAACTCGGTTGCAAATGTGTGAGCAGACCTATAAGCCGCCGCCGTTACTGATACTGAAATACATTGAGATGAGAGCAAGAGCACACACTCACTATTAAAAATACATTTCTAAGATAAAGGTAAAAATTATTTTCAAACACAAATACTGAAATGCACAACAAAAGCCAGGATAATGAGACCAGAGTGCATTTGAGAGCAGAATTGTAGTTACATTCCAGAAAAAGTTAGGGAAAGTAAGTTAAGTATTTGGAAATAAAAATGCGGATAGAAATACCATTTGTAAAATGCCTTGAGGTACAAATATATTTAAATGTGTGTTATGGTCACATTAACTCTGCTTGTGGCTATTTCCGAATGTTTGACTGGACCCTTAGAGCGACATTTTTAGGAGGTTTCACAAAGCAACAGCTGAGCAGCTTAAGATTTAATGAGGAAAATGCTAAATTGGATCACTTGATGCACTTTGTCATCATCATGGTGCCACTTGGATTCTAGTTACGCTCCCTATTACAACTAGATCTTGTCCTGACCCGAGCACGATGACTGTAACCAGATTTTACTGCAAAAGAAACTGGTAACAAACATTAAAGAGCAAAGAGCAAGGGAATGAAAAGGCAGTAAATCGGGAAGACCAGTGGTACAGACCTTGCCACACACTCAGAAATGCAGGGAATTACAAGAGGGTGCTCTCAGCTTTCACTAATGAAGAGGCAAAATTTGAGCTATTACCACAGAAAACAAAGAGTTAAATTGTACTGTTTTGTACCAGACACCATATTTTCCTGACCATAGTCTGCACATGGAGAATATAGTGAACGGGAAAATTTCAGCTGCAGAATGAAAGCTTTTATGTAGATGTCCACACACAAAAAATTCTCATACACCCCAGATTTACACCCAAAAAATGCCCGCTACATTAGCACACAAAGGAGCTACTATCATACAGAAGTCATAACTATAGTAGTAACATTGCCTGTCATTCTCAAAATTCATCATGTCTTTGGTGTTCACAAGACGCGACCACAAAGGAGGCACCTCCACTAGCGTCCGCGAGACAAGGCCATTTAATGTTGACGTGAAGCGAGCGTCGTATCGTCTCATCATGCATGTTCCACGGGCGTAAACTAGCGTCTGTCAGCTTTCCTCAGCTTCTGTTCATGGTTCACATGCACTAACAGAGCGTTTGAAAGGATGCTATGCTATGCACTGTGGAAACGCGACCTAAAAATATTCAATATTTCTCGCCAGGGCGCTGTTCAAAACTTGAGAGCTATGGGTCTATAGTCCGCACCTGCAGATATTCTGCACCACATAAAATTTCAACTTTTGAACATGTATAGCCGGCATACTATAAATGCGGTATACATTTTTATCATTAAAGCCCGATGTATTTCAGATCTGCTATTATGCCGCTAAAAATATAACAGTAAAGTCATATCCGTCACTGGCATTATTTTAACTTAATTTACTGCCCTTAAATGCAACTGAGCTGGGCACACGCTGAGAGTGATTTCATGACGTCATGTGGCATCACATGACACCCGAACCAGACGTCAAGTCAAATGATGTCACAGTCACATGACCTGTGTGTCGGTCAAGCGTAATGTGTCGTTTTTCTGACAAAAAATCCAACGCTATAACACAATTATGTTAAAAGAGATGACAGAGCAGCCATTCTTCCGCACCTGCGTGGTGGCGACAGCCTCAATCTGGTGGCGCATCACGGAGGTGGAGTAGGGAGCATCGCACCACACTGGACGGTGCCCATCGCACCAGCACCACTCTCAGGGAACGCTGCATCTGTGGGCAGAGGAAGACACTGTTCAAGGTCGGGACAGCCAACACCAGGCATCGCTGCATGCAGCCCGCAACAGTGTACGAAGAAGGTCACGTGCAACCTGCTGGCAAAAAACACTGATGGGAACCAATCGTAGAGATCCAAAAAGCGGACGAGCAAACAATGAGGCATGAATGACGTCTGAGCTCGAAGCGGCGAGCTGCACTAGTTAACCGAGCAAGGCGCACAAGTGCCAAGACTCCCAATACAGTGTGTTTTTTTGTGTCCAAGTATCATCCGTGCCTCATCATTTAGTGGTGTTCCTTTGTAACTGCCTATGATAGGCTCCCATTCCACTTTCTTTGTAAACAAGTGCAGAAGAAAAAATCTGCAGAAGTATACTTTGATTGAACTCAGTGGAAAATAATTACCAAAAATTTACGGAAGGACCAGAAAGATGACATGAAACACAGAAGTAAGTGCAACTAAGAACTTTTATTTCTCCTCACAAAAGCGGATCACCGAATGCAAAGAAAATGCAACAAGAGAAGAAAGAAGAAAAAAGGGGAGCGGGGAAGTGAAAAACATAAATAAACAATAAACAATTATTTTGCAAATTCCAGTAACAGTTGATTGTTGCACTTACCTCTGTATGTCATTTTGTATTCATAGTCCCTATGGCTACGTTTACATGAATGCGGCAGTAGCACATTGAATTAAGAGCAAACCAATCACACTCGCCCAGTCCCTCTGCTTTTTTATCTTCGATCTGATCACAATCGTCATCTCTATTCGATGCGCTACGGGCGTATCCATGCATCCGCGGCTCCAGGGAGATTTATTGGTAGTCCTTGCAGTGCAGTTCGCGGGGTCACCTGTCAACCGTAACCAGCATATTGGTTAATAGAAATAGCGAGGCAAGATTCTGAGTGTACCTTTCTGCGCACATTTAACAGATATCAGGTTGCATTCGTAAATGCTCATTTCATTCTTTTTTTTTTTTTTTTTAAGTCAAATCTATGGACTTTTTAACTCTCCATCGCATGGGCGCTGCCATCTTGGGATCACACGACGCGGCCGCCATAAGGTGGCTTTAAATCGTTGCTCCTCTCTCCCCTTACGCCCTGGCAAAGGCGCTGCTTTCGTGTTTTGTCGCATTTTACCACACTTTTTTGCCTTGCTATGTAAAGTGTCGTCTGATACCTATTTTTATTACCTAACTGCATTCCATCATTTTGTGCACAACTTCTGCACTTGCTTTTATAGCATCTTTTCACTATTTGCATCGTCGGCATACTGGATACGTGCGAGGAAAGGATTCAGCGTAAGCACTGGCCGACACTGAGTATGTAGATGACTAAGACACACAAAGGTTGAGAGGCCAATTTTTTATGACAGTGCAAATTTGCTTAAGTGATAGAGGCTAAGTGGTGGTGTGTGCAGTAAGAAGTGCAAGGTATGTTTATGATCATGTATTTACGATACTAGAGGATGAAGGCAAATATAGTTAATGCAAGAAGTCACTGTTTGTTTCTCGAAACCATCATGCTCTGCCTTCATAGCAATTCCAAAACAGTTACTCTTGATTATATGGGGGAATCATTTTTTGCAGTTTGCGTTTGCTTGACCTGTTTATTTACAAATTTAAACAAACTATACACACTGCTAGGTCTTACGTCTGCACTATCCACATATCCAGTTTAAATAATTTATTTAAACACAAAGGCTGGCCTCCCCAGGTGAAAAGCGTGTCAAAGAGAGCTTGTGAGTTTCTGACGAAAGTGCCTGAGGCATGCAATATGCGACGCCGATAACTGTTTAAACAAGTAAAGACCTGTCTAAACAAATCCATGAAGTGGCACCTGGCATTTGACTTGAGCCAAGCTTGCTGGAGGTCAATTCTCTTGCCCCATTTAGTTTTATTCCATAATGTATACAGAAGACAGATGTCAGACTTCAATTGACAAGTTTGTCCCTTACCTCTTACTCCCAATATGCTGTAAGGAAATGTCCGTATGACAAATAGTTTCCCAAGGTAAACATTGTGAAATGCTGCTTATGAATACTTTTGCAGGGCCGACAGTCGAAAAAAATGTCCCACACGGCCTAGGAAGCACCATCAAAATATCTCTCAAATACTTAATTTAAAAAAAAAATAGAGACAATATTGCTTTTTTTTTACATTCCATGTGTCATTACAGGGGGTTTCCTGGTCAGCAATTTTCACAAACAGTCGGTGTCCTCGAAAACCGAACAGTGAGCACTGAACTTGCGAGTTCATCTGTTCTGTGCAATTCAGCACATTTAGTCAGGCCGTCGACCTGCTTTTCACTGCCTCCATGCATTAGTCTCTTCATTAGTTCATTTTTATGGAAACAAGTATCAGCGGATATGTCCAGCATGGCCGAAGACTTCGCTAACCCTCCCACAGCATCATTTCAGTCCTTTCGCTGACGAACCTGGCCGAGGAACATAATCAGATGAAGGTGTTCAATAAAACGTTCAGAATTGAGGTTCTTACCCACGTCGTAGTTCTCAAGGTGGCCCATTACCACTGCATCGTTTGTTCTGTACCCCAAGGGAGAAATTTATTTCACAAAACTAAGCGAGAACGACGTAACACACCAATAGAGCTGTGAGCCCCGCTGAAACCGAACGCAACCAAATTGAAGCCACCTTTTGGCACCACGTGTGTCAGCGCTCCCTGTGCACGGGTGAGGTAACTACTCAGATGAAAAGGTCTCCACTGCATGACACCCTTAGCACGAACACAATATCGGTACTATTCCTAAGTTTACTTGTGAGGAGTGATGGTGGGCACCAAGTATCACTGCCGAAATCAATTCATCAAGTAAGCACTCTCCACCATATTAGAGGTTTTGAGACAGCCTTTTGATTTTAAGAGAAAAACTGAAAAAAATTGTGATCACTTGTTTGTGCCAACAGTGTCACAACATCTACAAGGAAGGATGTGTGGAGACTAGAATGTTTCTCAGTCATTGGCAAGATAAAAAAAAAGGATATTCGAGGCAGGCTACTAAAAGCAGCAACTAACTTGGTGATGTCCGTTCATTTTTTCTTTCCCATTCCACTTTTTAAACTTTTTTTTTTCTTGTCAAAGACTAAGTTTAAGTTGTATCATTCTTTAGAATACATAGAGCAAAATCTAACCTCCAGCGAGCCTTTCCTGCACAGGGGTCTGGCAACTCGCACACAAAAGAAATTTCCAGCGACGCATTAGGAGTTGCTCTTTCGCTGCAGATTGAATTTTATTAGTAGAGAATTGGCCCTTTGAAATCAAAGAAGAAAGGCCATGCCGGATTCGACTATACTATGTACAAGAATAAAGCAGTATTTCATGGCATAAAGCCACCTCTCGTGCATATCTGCAACGCATTTACACATAAATGCATTACAGATATGCATGCCCATTTTTTTGCCAGACGAGCGTAACAATAGTACACATATCCAGCCGTTGTCAAGCGCTTTTTAGCACCCAAGGTTTTGGCAGGGTCGCTCCTGCCCCGCAGCTACAGTCAAGCGGTCTTTGGCCACCCAACTGTAGCTGAGCAACATGTGTTCCATAGCAACTGAAAGCAATCTGACGCGGCTAAACGCACCAGATCTGTCTGCCAAAAGAAAGGGGTATGAGCGTTGAACCCATCACGCATCCAAGGTATGCCTGGGGCGACTTGGACGCTTCATACATCCTAAGAGCAGCATACAATCCCTTCCCTTTAAATCATGGTAAGTTCAGAACATGCAGAAAATAAAACAAACACAAAAAGAAGGTCGTCACAAACTTTGTTCTGCTTCCCTTTGCATTTTTGAAATCGCTAAAAGAACCAACATTAACTTTGTCTTTTACAGCCGGGTGAACTTCCACGTGCCATACGTCGGATCGTCATAATGCGTCACGAAGACTGGGGGTGTGCAGCATATCTTCGGAATAGCTATTAAAGTGGCATTCTGTTATTTTTTTAATGTGAAAGCATTAGCCGTCCCCATGGAGCGAACCGGCGTTATCAGTTTTTGAAGCAGTGTACCAAACCGCACTCTAAATTCCCCTCTCCCAAGGGAGTCAAGCATGTCATCTGTCGTGGCGATTTGATGGAGAGGCTCCCATTGGCTGGCACGCGTCATAGTTTCAAGGAACGACTCCCCATGGTGCTGCGGGCCTTGCGCCAAAAAAAGGAACACGGTGGCGCGCGCTCGGCCGTTTCTACTCCTCTCGACGCCGACAAACGTGGCGGCGCCTCGTGCATCTACATTTACCCCCCCCCCCCCCCAAAATCTTCCATCTTGCTGGGGCCTTTTCTCCCCCTCCCCCTCATACAGCATTTCGTCATAGTGGCCCCCCCCCCCCGAAAAAAAATCCTGGCTACGTGCGAGGGGCTTAGGTGTACTCTGACTTTTTTATGACCTTTGTGTGAACATCATTTTTGCCAACCCGTAATTCTGAGGAATTGCGACTGTAATAAAATTAAACCACGATAAATGCTAAATTGCAAAGATTCGGGAATTTAAGAAAAAAAAAGGTAATACAAAAAAAAAAAAAAATCTGCAATAACAAAAAAAAAAAACGGCATGAATTTTGTTATGAATGAGTTTTGTCATAGTACACGACAGAAGTTCGGTGAGGTCGTAGAAAAATTGCTACTTCTATTTTCATTTTATTGAATGGTGTTTCCGATTCCATATTCCAATTCTAGACCCAATTCTACATCCGACGGATTCAGAGGCCTGTGAAAACCTTCCGTGTGTGCGCCACAGTAAAATGACAGCTGAAAAACACCTGTAGCCTAGGGACAAAGAATGCCTTGCTCGAAGGCAGACACAAGTGCCTTGTAACTACTTCATTTGTAGTTCTCTTCCTTTTAGGTGGATAAGGCGAGGGGCCACAAAATTAAAATGTAGGGATTGATGCAAACAGCTGCAAGTGTCAGGAAGCACAACACCTACAAACACCAACTAAACACACAGATATTTGCACAGATAAGACTTTTGAGAAAAAACTGGTTTCACCAGCTCCGCCATTCTCCACTCCAGCTGTATGCCCTCATGTTCCTCCTCTCACCCTTTGCCCTTCCCCTCTGTAACCTCCTCCCTCTGGAGATCTGAGCCTGCCTCCTCGCTGACAAAGACAGCTGCACGGCAACACCGCTCCCATGTGTGGCCAGCGTTTCTTAGTTGTGATGTGGACGTAGCTTGCAACAGATAGTTTGCAAATACACCAGAGTGCTAACTCAGCTATAGACAAGGGGCATTGACAGCAGCACTGATGCAGTGCTCACTCTGTACTAGTCAGTGCAAAGATGCATGTGGGAAGAAACCTTAAACTAACAAGGCGTATAGAGAAATATATGCACTATATTTGATATTACCACCTCAAACTTTGAGCCTAAATTTTAATTTGGCGTTAACTCTCAGTACAATAAACTTCTCGTCCGTGCACAAGTGTAGGAGTGGATTACCTACCAGAGCAGTTGACCTGCTCACATCATATTGGTTTTTACGATGCTGGAAAGCTAAAAGTACTGAGAGTCCATCCTCACTTGTGTTGCTTCAATCGCAAACTAGTCTTTCTGCACACAGAAAAAGTGTAGGAGGCCGGAAAGCAGGGTGAACCGATTTGTGACAATCATTTCAACCTTGTCAAAATTAGGGTGAAACAAGAATGCACTGCCAGCATATAGACTGGGCGTGTGCCCACAGGTGGTGCAGGTTGCCACCTGGTAGAAGGGCTCAGCCAAATGCTTCCATCTATTCATTCCTCCTATCCTACCAAGTGTAGTTAGTGCACCAGCCACTTGGTGTCACCTTCATGTGGAAAAGGATAGAGTGCCTTCATACACACGTGCGCTTTTGGTTGAGTGGTGACATCTCAGCCATTTTTTCACCGAATTGTTTTTATATGCATTCTGAAGTGCGCGCAATCCGGTGTCACTCAGCTCGAGCGCGTAGCTTTGGCTAATGCATAGACGCCATTTTACCGGCCAAGTCAAGCACCGAGTGCGTGAGAGCATCACGCGCTGGCACATTCAGGGCAACAATGGATGTCTTCACCCTGAGACAGACAGACATGTAGGCACCCTAGAAAAGGATCCACCATGTACCCCAAAACACAGGAGTATAAAATAAATTACTTAATTTCAACCAGGCTTTCATACATGTGGCAGCACCAAGTATGTATTAGCTGTATGCAGACATCACCTTTATTGAAGCTAAAGCTAATGTACAGGCAAGTTGGTTCAATACGGACGTGGTAGCCTCGGGAGGCGGGGGAAAAAGCATTGTGTTGTCCGTCCAATTTTTTCCCCGCTCCTGGGTTACAGCGTAACTACATTTGTGAGTTCTTTTCTTATCTTGTTGTCCGCTGCTTTCACACATGAAGTTTTGGCACATGGAAGATGACATTTGTACAGCGCACAACACAAAATCACCTTTTTTTTTGCATTTCAATGAAACATTGTCAGCACCCTATTTTATGGCTTAAATTGGTTCCGCAGTAGTAGTTCTAATTGTAATTCTTAAACTATGCAAAAAAAAAAAAAGACTAACATTGTCACGTTTGTAATAACTCTGCCATGCTCTGTGTGTTCATTAGTACCAATTATACCATCATTTCCTCTGAAAAAAAGTACTCATGAAAAAACTGTATCAACAAAAATATAGAGAAACTATGGCAAACATGTTCACGTAAACATGACACATGCACTTTTCGTATTTCATAGAAGGAATTTAGTTTGAAACAATTAAAATGTGTGACTGAAGACAAAAACAAGAATCCTACAATTGTCGTAATACTTCATATTAAAAAAAAAAGCTTTTACAAAGATGTTTTAGTTTTCAAAGCAGGCTCATACAAAAACACTCAGGCTGCATTACCTGAAATTCGATATCGAGATAACCAATTTATGTCAACAGTGTTTTAGATGTGCAGCACCAGAGGAAATTTAAGTGGCACAACCGATGGGCAATTTGCCAATGGCTAAACTACAGTACCCGATAAAACCTTTAATTGGATTAGGCAACAGCCCTCTTATTTCGGTCTTTTTTTACGGCTGCACAGCGCACCAAGATGCACCCACGTCACCGATTTATTTTCCACGACACGAACCACCACCACCACCCAGATCGTTCGCGATATATGCCGTTTCGTGAGGGCCGCCAGTTCCACTTCGGAAAAAGATAAATAAAGGGAACAATTAATGAGAAGAGTGCGACAAGGCGGGAACATGCCAGAAGCAAGCGGGGACCCATATCCTCAAGCGCCTCGCGTCACGTCAGCGAATGCTTTCGAATGCTGAGGGTAGCTGGCCATTCCGAAAGGGGTGAAGGGGTAGACGCGTATAGCTCATCCAAACTCGCTCAAAGGTACCACCATACGCGCAATCTCGGACCTCCGATTCCCTGCCATGTTCGAGCGGCGCCGAGGTTGACAAAGGGGCCAACGGACAAAACTGTCGCAGCCCGACTTGCAAGAAAAGAGAAGCGGACACGAGAGGCTCTCTTCCACAAACCCGTTGACAGCGGGTATTCCTCGTGGCTTTTGTCGACCGGCGACAATGCACGAGCGCAGGTCGGCGCCGAGAGAGAAGAAAAAAACAAGCGGCGACTACTCACAGTTGGTGGACGACGAGAACGGCAGCGAACGAGTCTAGTTGGTCATGTTCCGTTCCCGACGCACGCCGAAGAGATGATTCCGATGATGAGGAGAGAAGCGGAGAAGTCCCCGAGTTGAATGAGCTCCCAGTGCGAGGAAAGGCTGTTACGTCATGATCGTACGATGCGTCGCCCCTGGGCGGGCGGCACGCCGGGCGCGCCGAGCAGAAAGGGTGACCGGCGCCGACCAACTTCCACCTAATAGAAAAGGTCTGCGCATGACGTCATCGTTAGTAATTCCCCGACCCGCCCCACGCGGGATACACGCTGAAACTCTACGAGAGCCGCCGCAAAGCCGCCTGTTGTGAGACGCTGCGAGACGCGCCGGCAGTGATACAGACGCACGCTAGGCGGCGCTGCGGAAACACTCGTGATGATGTGCGTGCAAGGCTCGTGGACTTTTTCGCCAAGCGTTCCACCCTGGCACGTTCTGCGCATGCTCGGCCGTTGCCGGGGCGACGGAGAAGCACACCTTGGGATCACGTGATCGCAACTTTCGGCAGCGTGGCAGTACCCATCTCCCGGCAACGCGTACGTCGGCCCTGCGACTCGACTTCAGTGTTTTCTGTCATGGAGCGATTCGTGATAATAAATCAGTGGCGGCTTCCCCCAAAATTACTGAATCTCTTTCTCTCTCTCTCTCTCTCTCTCTCGCGGTCCGATCGTTTTTCCAGCTACCGGTTTTTCATTGCCTAAAGGGCGAATTTAAAAACCTATTTATTTGAAGAAAAAAAAGAAGAGAAAAAAGGATAAACCAGTGGAGATATACTTCGTTTCAGCTTGGGTCCAGACGCAGCCGATGCTATACTTCGTTTCAGCTTGGGTCCAGACGCAGCCAATGCTACGAGCGCGAGCATGTGGCCTCGAACAGTGCTTGCACTGCACGAGCGCGTGCTTGGCAGGGACGCTGAAAGCGCGGCGCTCGCGCTTGTAGCATCGGCTGCGTCTGGACCCAAGCTGAAACGAAGTATAGGAGCACGAGCGTGTGGCCCTGAACAGTGCCTGTACTGCACGAGCGCGCGTGCTTGGCAGGGACGCTGGAAGCCGGAGCTCGCGCTTGTAGCATCGGCTGCGTCTGGACCCAAGCTGAAACGCACGAGACCGAGGAATAAGACAGAGAAATACACACAGAACGATGAAATTATTTTTTATTATTATTTTCTTATTAGACTTTTTGGGGATTACTATAAACCTCATAAACCAGTCTTTTTGGTGAAATTGCGATTATTAGGTTAACACAACAGATATATTTTGTTGATAAAAATATAAACGTATTTCATCTCTTAAGGTGACGTTAACATGGCAGAATATTTCTCCAAACTTGCCTATGTTTTTCATGCTGAGTTAACAAAAGAAATACATCAAACTTGTTATAACTTTTTTACTTATGAGATGGGACGTGGAAACCTTCTAAGGAGACAGTGTGAACAGCAAATAGGCTAATCGATGTTGCGCACGCACTACCTTACTTTGTCAGCACCCTTCTTTCGAGAAAGGTAATGTGTTTGCATTACACACAACATATTAGGGCTTTTTATAATTGTTTATCAGATATCGGTAATTATTTCATTATCTTGCCGTTGAAATCCGAATTCATCCGTAATTATTTGAATGCCCTTCAGTTATCTAGTAAAATGAAAACACCATTCATGGGTGCCATTTTTATTTGACGCCATATACACCAAGCGAGAACTAGTACTATTTATTACCATTTTCAAAGGACATAGAAGTTGGAAGATTAAACAACAAAACGAGATGAAAAAAACACACACACACAAACACCGTACTTAGATATATATCCTACAGAAGACTCGGCAAAGACTCATTAGCGCGGATTCACGTGTTACTTCTCTGAAAACCATTTTCAAAGGCGAATTAAAACCCTACAACCAAAATTAACCATTTTGGGCTTAGTGTAATTCAACAGTCAGAAAGACATTCGGTAGCAATTGAATGGCGTCGTAGTAATGGACTCATGGCCAAAAAAAAAAAAAAGGAAGTGCAAAAGAGCACAGGTTTAATTAGTTTAAAGGTATAGACGCTTTCAAAATCGGCCTTCCATTTTAGAGCACAGCTGTGAGGAGCCCGCTTCCGCATTTCGCGGCGTCGCCGTCGGCGTAACCGCCCCGCTAAATTTAGCGGAAAATCGAATTGGTGTTGAGGTCATGGGACGTGAATTTTCCCGCTAAATCTAGCGGAGAAACTGAATTGTATCATGGTTTACGTTACGAAGTCATGTGACGTCATTTTCCCCCTAAATTTAGCGGGGAAAATGACGTCACATGACTTCGTGTAACGTCACCCATGAACAAATTCAGCGGGAGGAAGAAAGGAGATGAGGAGGAGGAGGAGGTATGCCCTCCCCTCCGTACCCTCCCTCCTCTTCCTCAAGAATAATAATTGGGGTTGTATGGATATTTACACAGCGTGTAGTTGGTCAGCCATTTTAAAGTTGCGGCGAGTCACTCGCTGTAGATGAGCAATTTAGCCAGTGCAGTAAAACCGCTGGCTAGCCTGGGGTCTGGCATGTGCACCACGCAGTAGTGATACACGACCGCACGCCGGTACGATGTTCATTCGGATCGAAACGAACAAGGGTGGGGATTGAGCCCAGGATCCTGGGTTCTGCAGCGCGAGCTTTCGCTCCATGTGCTCCGAGGTAGTGTGCACTAGCACACTCGGCCACCGATCCCCCCTCCTCCTCAAGAGCTGCGCTCTAGTTTCGCATTACAGAAATTTGTAAACGTCTTTGATTTTTAGGGGCGAAGCTCCTTAGGAGCCAGCCAGTCCGTATGTCCGTCCAGCGTCCGGCGTCCGGTGCTCGTGCTCCCTGCTCGCGAGCCCACGTGCTCACGAGCACGTCAGCGCGTGCTCGCGTGCTCGTGTAGGGCAAAAGAAAAGATAAAAAAATATAAAAAAATGATGAAAAAATATGTTTGCGCAGTCGACAGGATTCGAATCTGTGCAGGGGAGACCCAATGGATTTCTAGTCCATCGCCTTAACCACTCGGCCACGACTGCGGGACGAGTAGGGGGCTCTGAGATGTGGTGTATTTATAGTAACTCCAAGAGCTGGGGATGTCATGGATAAGAGAAGCGTTGCATGTAGCCGCTCAACGCCTATACAGCAGAAGAGGGCGCTGCGGTCAAATGCGTATATAATCGCGTTAAACTTTGCTTGCGTTGGCTTCAACGTTTATGAGACGAGATTGCGCTGCGGTCAAATGCTCGAATGCGTCCATAACCACGTTCCATACCATACCTCATTCTGACATGGATGAAAACGAACGAAAGGCTCGGCATGCTGCGGCTCAGCGTCTACGCAGACAAGCACCACCAGAGCTTCGCCCCAATCAACATCATTCACCACGTGGAGATGCGGTCAATTTTTTCCCCTCTTATTACGATTACTTCAATTCATAATGAACACAGCAGGGCAGGTTATTGCCATTTTAAATTTTACTGCGCCCTTCTCCCCAGCATTGGCCTTTGGGGAGGCTCGCCAACGCCCGTGTCAACGGCTCGGCACTTGGGTAAGAGGTCTGGCGCGTGTGCACAGCGTCAATACGTCACTCCTAACTGCATCGTGAAATTTAATCGATACGAATTATATCTTTAAATGGCTAAGCTGAATATGGTTCCGAACGAAACCTTCACTCTATAAGGAAACACTGTTCATATTGACGTTCCAACGTGAACATTTGACAGAAATCTGTCTAGGGGAATAATTTAATTAAAGCCAACCTTGTGGAGGCCGTGTAGGCCCAAAACGTCAGGTCCTTGAGAAAAATTACGGCTTGGATAGACCTATTTCTTTAATTCTAATATTTGTTTTAAAACGCTTTTCTCTTAAAGAAGCCAATCGCCTTTTCCACAAGGGCGCAGCCATCTTGAACATCGTCACTGGTTTCTAGTATGCGGTAAAACATCGTTTTGATCTCGCCACGCCGCTGGAAGGTGTTTACGAAAGATGCGTGATTGTCACACATTCCTGTTTGACCTCACCTATATTTTCTTACAAATTCCAGGTTGAAATGTTTTATTATCTTTTTCGTCCCGCATACCAGATACGGAACCCGCGTGACTGAGAACGGCAGAAAACAGAAAGCATCTGCGGCCAATCTTGAAATCTAACCATCTTAAAAAAGGTAGTGACGTCAACAAAATGAAGGGAAGCGATTGGCTGGATGGAAAATATGAAGTCCGTTGTAGAGACGTCTCACTAAAATTTTAGGTTACATAAAAAAAAACGCGAAGTTTTTGAATTCTTAAGAGTGCAACCCCACCGTGCATGAGGTTTTGGTGTTTTTTGACGGCTTATAACTTTCTTTCTATGTATCTTACAATTATAAAATAAATGCCAAAATAAAGAGCTGCTTTTCAACAATACTTTAATGTCTCGATATTACAGTTATTTTTAGTTGTTAGTTAATTATTCAGCTTTTAATAGACCATGGTCTCTAATATTGAAAAAATTATTTCTCGAGCTGTAACGTCCCATCCTCCACGATATTTTACGTGAGCGTTCGGTTGGATGTAATAAATTAAAAAAGTAAGCAACAAACTGTGCAGATAATGTATATTTTAAAATAAAAAATAAAGTTTAAAATGGTACTATTTTATGCCGCTATAAAAACTGAATCACGTCAGCTAATCAAAAAAACGAGACATTAAATTATGAAGCATCCTTCGATATTACATTTTACAGAACTTCCATATTGATATATTACACGTTAAGAATGTTATAAGACCTCAAACTTTTCCCATTCAGTTACGGCGAGTTGTAGTTTCTTAATATAAAATACAGATGGCGACACGTGTTCAAGGACAGCTTGATGTGCATTTTCCGTCGTGTGCCGCTTGGAACGCCACGTGAAAGACAGAAAAAGCGCCAGATGTCAGGGTGTCAGATGCCTGGATGCCCGCAGTGAGCGAGCCAGAGATGTCAGAGCAACAAGCGCGAGGCTGCGGGTGCACAACAGCTACCTTTGCGCGCGTTCTACTGTGCGTCGGTATACATACCCGACGGAATCCAAATGAAATGGGCACCATGAAATGCATTCTGCCATTTCAGATTCCGCCACGTATGCGAAAACATTTTAAATGTTTCTATCACTTGCAAAAATCATTTTCGCAATCAAACTATGCTTGTCGGAATGGTTTGACTATATTTTGTTTCAAAAACCGCCTCGGTGGCTCTTAAGTGGCAATACATATTAAAACAAAGCACAAAGCATTAAATCGTCTCAGTGTCTCTGAGCCAACGCGCTGGCCAATGAGTCCATATCTGTCGGGTTTAAATATCGGCCGCGGGGTGCCCGCAATCCGACGGAGGCAAATCTGAGATTTCGGTTGCACGTCAAATAATCTCCAGTTAGTCAAAATAAACCCGCTATTCTTTTTTTTAATTTTTATTGAGGCGTGTTAAGTGATTTTTGTTTGTTTGACTTGTGAGACCCTAAGATCTAAATATTTGCTTTGCTTTACCTTAGTTCGGACCGCAGCCAACGCTACGGGCTGATGAAGCCTCTGAAGCAGCGCCAAGAGCGCGAGGTTAAGCTGTTCGTTCTCTTTCTGTGCCTATGCGGTCGGACTAAACTAGAGGCACTAAATAATTCTACGCTTCATACACATCTTCGTGTTTAAAATGATGGTTGTCAGGTATCTGAAGCTTTATCTGAAATCACAGGAAACGCTTTTCCGTCCTCCACAAATGATTAAACAGTTCGCGACAAAGCAAAGCAATATTACGTGAGCTTCCTGACACCGCACTTTTGAATCACGACGATCGGCAGTTGCATTTGATTTGTTACTAACCACCAAGATGGCGGCGCCCACAACAATATCTGGGGGAAAAGTGCCGATACTCTAAGCGTAGCTCATTTAGCTCACAGGCTAAACCAAGTGCGGTGGGGGATCGTTGGCCGAGTGTGTGGTGGCACCGCCGATCAGAGCACGTGGAGAAATGCTCAAGCGCAAGCTCCGTTCAAAGCACGGAGCTCACGCTGCAGAACCTGTGGGGACCAAAGCCCCTCGATGTGTTTGCGTTGGTCTTTAAGTAACCTCAAATGTGCCAGTGCACGAGGCCCGTCTCTCGAGCGGCCCTTGGAGGAAAATGGCGGCCCAGCACTAAAATGACTGGTCCTTGAAAGCGAATGGCGGCGGAGCACCCGCTCGTGGCACGTGTCTTGCGCGTTTGCGCAACGATGGTTGGCGGTACTTGTAAAAAACGCCGTTATCAAGGGGCTTTAGGACCCTGGGTTCAGTCGCCCATCTGCATCCTACCGTCGTGCGATCGTGTACCACATATACTGCCTAATGCACGTTAAAGATCCCGACCTAACAGTTGTACTGCACTTTTTGTAATCGTCAACGGGTAACAATGTCGCCCTACGAAACTGCTGCTCTCTAAAAAACTAACGACTAATTTTGAATGCGCCGTTACATTGCATTTTTAATGTGTGTTCGCGTGTTCGCGTTCTTTTTTTCTTTTTTTTTGTCTACATCTTTGATTATGCGGCTCTCACATGTGATGAAACAGACTATAGATGTCGGACTTCTGGAAAAATATTACATAACTAAGAAAATGGCACATGAACGCAAAAGACAAAATCGCACATAATAAAAATAATTGAAATACTAGAATTGATTATAATTGTGTTTTCAAAGTTTTGAGCGCACCAAAGGCTATAAAAGCGAGCTCGATGCTTTGGAGGGTGCGCTTGTTCACTGGAAGTGTAGTTCAAGGCAGTATGCTCGCACTTGTATGTTCCGCTTCGCTCGCACGAAAAAACCAAATACATTACTGGTAATGTACCCATACTTCGTGTCACCCCATGATGGACTAAAGGTAAAAGCTACGGGTCACCAGATCCAATCACAAGCCACTTAGAAATTACGTGGTATTTCGCTTCGATGCACGTGTCGGTGCCTCTGTCTATAGATCACTAATGTGTATGGGTGGACAGTGGTTCGAATTGAACAGCACTGAGTGACTCATCAATTTTACATCGCAAAGAAAGCCACGACATACAGACTCTTTGCAGTGTCGAAGCTATAGAAATGATGCAGCGCTTTTTGGTTCGGAGCATTATTCGTCCACCCCTATTCAATGTTAAGCATGTTATAGTTTAGCGTGTAACGTGATTGGACCTGGCGGCCCGTGGCTTTGGCCATTAGTCCATCGTAGGATGAGACAAAGTATAGTGAAGCTAAGCTTACCTTCTGTATATGTGCAATGCCCTCAGTTTTCGCGTGATTACACGCTTGTTTATCATTATTGTTTTCGTTTCCCACTGCGATTCATTTCGTGCTCTTTTGTGTGTTACATGCATTAGAGACCAAGGTAACCCAGTAGAATTCTATTTCGCGGATTGTAAAAAAAGCCTATGCAACTTGCCACGTGTGCCACAATCAATACAAAATATTCTAAGTTTCACATGTGACCGCTTGCCTCAGTAAACATTGTTATTTGTCAAGAACAATTGCGATTATGAAATCACGTTGGAAAATCTCGTTCTAAGTACGCGACCGGTGGCGGGCAGTGAATACTCATAGTCGGCGCCGAGATGATTGACAGGTGAAGTTTTTCTATCAACCCAGAGTTAGAATGTTTCCTTTTTTTGTTGTAAGCAAACAGGAGACAGCTTACACCAAATCTGAGGGCAATAGAGTACTATGAGCATTCAAAAATAACGGCCTGAGCAGTATATATGTGTACAAGCTTTAGCTTTTGATGCACCCTTAACTTTCGATACGCTCAAGGCTAGTGTAAAATGTTTCATTCTTCATCAGCGTACCATGTGCGTGCTTACACTATATTTTATACAACGTCAAACTCTATCTGTTTGCATCTTTTTTTATTTATGCACACCACTACTTGCGCGCATAAATCACCAAAATAAAACTGGTACAGGATGTCACAAAAAAAATTTATGGGGGTCTTTTTTTTACCGCAAAAATAAACTACGCATCGCCTAACGCTCACTCTCCGCCCAAAAGTAGCGCTAGGTCACAACCATATGCCAAAGTTTCATCCCGAACGGGCACCTTATTCAAAAGTTATAAGCGGTTTCCTGAAAATTTCAATGGGAAAATGGAGCCCATTTTTGCTCGTTTCCGGTTTCTGGTGGGTTTCATGTATTCGAAAACTCCGTCGGCCGCCATTTTCCTATTGAACTTTTCAGAAAATCACTTATAAATTTCGAATAAGGTATCGGATTGGGCTGAAACTTTGACATCTGTTTGTGACCTCTAGCGCTACCTTTGGGCGGAGAATGAGCGTTCGGCGATACCTAATTTATTGTTGCAATAAAAATAAAAAAACTGTAATTTTTTTTTGTGACACTTTGTACATTGTTTAAACTATGTGCAAAAGCTATCCACAGACCCAGAATCTTTTCCTGGCCATTCATTGCATTTATCACTGGATTCGTATTAAAACTGATTCTTATCATTTATTGCTGTAAGTTAATTGTTAACCTCGGCATTTTGTTTTTATTATGACTCCCGCACCAGTCCTACTTTCGGTTTACCAAACTAAACATCAAAACCAGAGTGTCATTTTTTGTGTTTTCCAGTCTCGTGGTTTTGGACATAATAAACACCCAGCTACCTAAATGAGACACCAGACCGCCAGAAAAATAGTTCATTTGTTTTGATTTTTTAGGTAGTTAATTCCTCAAGCTAGAATTTCGGAAACCCAAGTCTATCACGTCATTACGTTTTCCATCCACAAAGAGCCAAACACATGCGCGACAAAAGGGCCGGCCCGTCATATTGCCACCCGCAGAGCCGAGAAACCAACGCTCGGTCACGGACTTGTAGAAGATTCGCGTTCATTCTTGCACCAGACGTAACTTTTGCCCTGCTTTCTTGTTCTCGAAAGTGCCAGTTCATCCTCGCCCTGAGCGCGCGACGCTGGAACCTTTTTGGACGAACTTTCGAGATAGTGACGCACTGTATATAAGCAGCTGCCCGCGACATTGTCGAGTCACCCTCGCTCTCGCTCTCTGTTACGCTGCCGAATCGCCGCCTGCTTTTCTGCTGCTTCGACGCTCTTTCTCTTTACTTATTCTGTTTGGCACAAGTTCGCCGACTAAACCTTATTTTTCAGTTCACTGTTCGTCCTCTCGTCACCTTCATTCGTGACAATATGAATCTGATCACATTGAAATATGTATAATTGGCCTCTGAAATCTCCGATAACGGCGCACAGGCAATTTTACAATTTTCAACGCGTCGGTGGTTTTGTTGTGCATGTGCCTCGCCGTTTGGCTCAGGACGATTTTCGCCTTTTGTTCTGGCCACATTTGCTGGAGACGTGACCTCGGAGCGTAGGCAACTGGCCCCCTTGCACGAGAACTGGCGCAGCCGTTCGCGTTCCAAAGAAAGCTCGTGCAGAGAAAAGAGGGCAAGGGACCAGGGATGTCTAATTCAGGATATAGAAAAATACCCCACTGTATCGAAGCGCCACCACACACGATTTCTCGCATTCATGCACAGGCCTGGAAGGAGATCTCACCGCCATCTGTTGGTTCAGAATCACACTAACCAAGGGTGGGGTTGCACCTTTTTTTAAATTTAAGTGAAAGTCTTTACTGGCAACACTGAAAATGTGACGACAGATGTTGTAATGATGTGGACTGTGCAACCTGTTCGCGACGGTTTACAAGAAGTTTGATGGTGTGAAATAAGTGCTGGAGAGAGAGAGAGAGAGAGAGAGAGAGAGAGGGAAATATTTACTGTAAAGCAAACACCTGGTCCGAAGCTCGCGGAGATCTACCACTCTTCTCCAAGCGTTGTGAACGGACCAAATCAGTAGTGGGAGTAGGTCGGGTTGGTGTTCTTCTGGTGAGGCGAGCCAGCTCTCCCAGGAGGTAGGATGGAGGTAGGGGGGGGGGGTTGCTGTAGATATGAGCAGTGTTGAAGGGGTACGGAAACGAAAATTGTACTATACAAATTTCATTCGGAAATGAGTCAACCATGACGGATAATAATCGTAAATTATAATCGCATGTTTGTATTTTGAACGACTGGCTATATTTTTCGTTCCAAACGGTGCACTCGAGCAAGCGCTCGAAGAGAAGCGAACAAAGAGCGCGGTGCGTCATGGAATATCCTGAACACACAGACACAGAAAAAAATATTTTTCGCATTTCTGATGTAGATAGGCAGGCGTGGATGAGCTTTGCTGTTAATGGCGTTGTGGTGGCGTCAACGCGTTACAAGTACAACCGAACCGTTTGAAGTACCCGTGGGGTGACGAACGTATCACGTGTGAGACGCTCGTCCCCTTTTCGGAAACGGCGGACCTGCGAGCCAGATCAACAGAGCACGAAGTTCCTCATCGTCCGGAAACTTGTGGATCGGCATATCGCTGTTGACCAAACCACAGTTCTCTGCCATGCAGAAGCGCGGCGACATCTCGACGTTAAAAAGCGCAGAACGGCTTCGATCTCTACAGCAAAGACACAAGAAAAGCTCGGTGTCATTCCTCAACGAGTCCACGGCATCTCGGTGGCTTCATTCGCAAAGGGGCAAAGGCTTCGTAATCGCGTTCAGGCCGAGGTATACTCAAACAGTTGAGCGTACTTTCAAAGAGCGGCGCTGCTCCGATATCTAGTGCGGCTACGTAACGGTTCCTGCTACGTCATAACTACGTAACAAGATTCCAAACGTTGCCAGATTACCTCCCAACTAATCTTCACAGACATCCACCAGGTGCACATTGAAAGACCGTTTAATTAGCTTTAAATATAGTTTTCTTGTGCCTTTCAACGAAAGCTGGTGTTTTTGAGGTTATGCTGCAACATGCAACACATTCAAGCTAGATAATGAGTGCTGCGATTTCGTTACCGTACCCCTTTAAAGTCTCCCGTAAGTTGCGGGTGGTCCTACAAACTGTGATAAAGGGGGATGTGGGGTGGAGTATTATTAGATACACACAGAACCGACTCGATTAAAACGTATGCATAACCCGGCATGCTTCTCAGGAAACAAAACCAACCGACAACGTTGATTTTGATTATTTTTCACGTCAAGTATCAAGGATTAATAGTGTCCATGAAACATCCACCATTTTGTTCCACACGAAATCGACATGGCTACTCACAACATAGTTTTCTCTCTATGGAGATGGCTACTCAACAATATTTGAATGGGGAAAATCCTAATATTTCTGATTGCAGTATTGAGTACTGATTGTGTTTTCGCCAACGCCAGAGTTATGGCAGGGTGTCTCAGACCACCCTTCAAAATCGGCGAAGTGTCCGAGACCCTCCGAGACTCCCCTTACTTTAAAGTGGTCTCGTGTGCGGACATTCCCACATCGAGTGTGTGTCGGGAGGGAAGTCTCCGCAGTGCGGGTAAGAGGGCCGTCCGGGGAGCCCCTATATGAAGTGTCTATAGTGGGGGGTCATGAGTGTGTGAGTTTGAGCATGTCGTAAGATGGCGCCCTCTTCACATTCGTTCCTGCAAAATGAAATTATGTGTGACAGGCTTTTTTTTTTAATGAGTTAGCGTTAGAACGCTTGTCTGACGAAAACCCGGCGGTGTTTTTCGTTTGTCACTACAGGAGAGAAGGACAAGGGGAGAGGGTGACGTATGTGAACGTATGTGGCTTTTCCAAGGGTCATGCCAACGCATTCCTTAAGAATGCACCAATGGATCTTCCTGTAATTTTTTAACTGCCTGCTTCACTTGCTTGCTCTACAACATATGACCTTACCCCACTAGAAAGCGCGGGTAAATTTGAAGGTTGGTTTTGGCATCACCTTCATTTGCGGTGTTCCCAGAAACTATTTTAAATTTAGAGATTCTAAATATCGTTTCGGAGGAAGTAAATTCCAGGTATTTCAGAAATGAAGTTAGTTCGGGTACCCCTCCGTAAGAAAAGAAATAAAATAAAACGCCGGGAAAGGAAGTCGTAAAAATATAAAAAAAACTACCTGTCAGGTAAGGTCATTTGTTCACTTACAACGAAGTGTTTTCAGAGCGTTAGCAGTTTCATCATTGATGAGCGGCCACTCAGAAATGAGCAATGAATAATATTCAAAATATTAATATGTGCTTGGGATATATGTCCACGCTTTTAAGTAAAACTAAAAATCGCCATGTTTATTGCATAAAGTGGTCGGGCTACCCCCGGTTTGGTAAATGTTCGATCAGCGCATACTTCTGGAAAAGTAATTATAGAAAACTATATTCATCAACTAGCCGCTCAACAATGTCGCCAGTTTTGTTTTTGATTAATAGCCCAGGTAGTTGCAGCTGAACATCTAAACGTCATTGTTGGGAGGTATTTTAAGTATATGAATACTTCAAGTACTACTTCAAGTACTACTTCAACTACTACTTCAAGCAGGTTTAGAAGACATGTACAGTACTCTACATGAGGCACATCTCGAGTATGTACTTGTACTTTGCCAATACATTTTTTCTTTTTCTTGGTCATTTTTTGAGCCAAGTGCAACTTCCGGCTTCAAGTACATTCCCCAAATTTGACCTTGTTAAATTTATATTCCAAATGGATGCTTTTTCAACTCTTAAGAAATACTAAAAAAAGATTTACAGCCTGCTTTCTTTTATCTGCACCAGATCAAAAACAAATAAATTGCTTTAGGACACTTTTTTTATTAGCTTACCCGACTTTCCGGTTTCTCGGAACAAGGTTGCTTGTGATGTTACCCTACTAATTACCATTCCTAACTAGTGACTTTAGATTGCATGTTACATTTACGCAATTCCATACTGTATGTTCCAATCACATAATGGCATAAACAGACACAAAAACAATTGGGCACCACCGACGAAATTATTTCACTTCCGCAGGCGGTTTCATCTCCTGTCTTTTTGCTGCTTGCGGTGGCACCTGTATATCTTGTCGTATTGCTATCGGAGTTAGCTACGTTGCGCTGTTTTCTATCCTCTGGCGGGTACTGGCGGGTAGCGCAAGGCGACCCTGCCTTTCACTTTCTTAATAAAATAAAAGCTGCTATATAAAAAAAAAGACAGAAAGAAAGTGAAACAAAATGCCATGGTGCCAGTGGGGCTGTGTGCGCCACAGATGACGTATTTACTGTGACGTCAAGTGAGGGCGGAGATAACGACATCACAGTCGCTCTTTTTCTCGATTAGTTTCGGTTTAAAATAGCCCGCAGAAGTGAAGTAATTTTGCCGGTATAGTGACCACATTTTTATAATTATATCATCGTGCGATTGGAACAGACAGTATGAAGATTGGGATTCTGTTTCGTAAAGACGGGGTCACACTGCTCATACATCATACCATAGCCTCCTCTGTACTCATAAAACCTGGCAGTTCGATGACGGAGCCATAGAGTGCCCGGTCGCAGATTTGGAGCGCGGGGATCTGGTAGCACACAGCATTTCTCGGGGAGTCCGGTATTCAGCGAACAGGTTTTGCAGCAGCGAGGACACGAAACATGATTTTCAAACCCGACGAGGAAAGAAGCGGTAGCGCGAAGAACGCGAGAAGGACGAGCGGGCATTCCATCGCTCGGGACAAGTGTGTTTCGGCGTCTCGCCACAGCGGGGCGCCCGTTACATGACTCTTGTCTGCCGCTCTACCTTCTCACTTTCGGCGGCCGCGTCACGTGACGATCTGCCAGGCTTTGTCAGTATACATGGGCGTCGGCAGGGGGTGCAAAAGGGCACTTGACCCCCCCCCCCCCCCTCCGAAGCCAGAGTGCCTACCCCCCCCCCCCTTCCCCAGCTCTCTCGGGTACGGGGTATTGAATCACGTCGCGCCATACCTTTTCTAGCAAGCGGAGAAACCGAAAGCAATCCTAAAATTAAATTTACGCACTCAGCAATAAATACAAAAAAGAATAAGGTCTCCCCTCGGTCACTTGCAATCAGCCGCGCCCAGCTGGCAAAAAACAACAAACAAAAAAAACACACACACAGGGAGGGGCATTTACTTTTGAGAACACCGCAGTCCTGTGTTGTGATGAATCACAGGCATTCAGGTGAAAGTCAGTAAAATTCGCCCAAAAGCCCCTTCCCTGGCAAATAGCGAGCGCTCGGCGCGCGCTCGCCGAGCGGATTCTTGTTTCCTTCGCGAGATGCGAGCAATCTCTCCGTGTGCCGCTTGTAGATCTGGAGCCAGCGGGGCGCTCGCCGAGCGGCTCCAACCGCTCCGTGGAAAAGTGGCGGAGCGCGTCGAGCGGTCCGGAGTAGTTCTCCGCGCAGCCTTTTTCGGAGGAGTACGATCTGTAGTCGTCTCTCGCAACGTTTCAGTTTCGTTATCGACATTCCCGCGGGGGAGTGAAGGACTTTCGCGGCTTTTTTGTTTCGATTGCTGGGTGGGCTCTCTTGCTGTGCTTGCTTTCGTTCCCCTCGTCATGACCGACTCGCCCGAGCATACTGCGGCGATGACATCTGCTGCAGTTAATTTCAGGAGATCTAATAAAACGCAGTGACAGCGACGAAGATATTAGCTTAGCTCCAGCTCGAGTGACGACGAGACAGCCGTTCTCAGCGAAGTGTTTGCCGAGTCGTTTGTTTGGCCAGCGAAGAGGCCCAAGATATCGCGTTACGTCGAAGGCGTTGTGCGCGCCTATTCGGATGAAGAGCTAGGTATGTCGTTTGTTCGTTTTGTGGTCTCTGTAATGTAATTGGAATAATTAGAAGACAACACGCCAAATATTCCGCAGATGGAAGCCGCCTTCGGAGATAACTATCGCTTTACGGCATACGTGTTTGGTATTGCTTAATAGCATCCTACGGCTCGTGCAAGTACTTGTAGTTGTCTTTATCGGGCTTATATAACTGTAAGGAAAAATAAATTGTGTCTTAACGTCGGGGTCACCGTTAATCAAGTAGTTAACAATCCATTTTTTTGTCAAAGCATAAAGTTCGGATCACAACTTCATGCTTTCAGCAAGATACCAATGGGACCCGAAACTGTTCAAAAGCGAGAGCAGACGCTCTGGAAGCGGTGGCGCTGGGAGCGTTACGCTCGATTTGCTCCGCAGCGCGTGCCACTGGGATCGATCACGTGACCGATCGCTCACGGAGGCCGACCGCTCGACGACCGGTGGCGCGGAGCGCTCGGCATTTGCCAGGGGAAGGGGCTAGAGTGTCTTCTACACAGAGCGGGATTCTTCCAAAAAGCCCAACAGAACAAATCGGCGTAGGTATACGAGTTGGAGATAGTCCGCGCTCCCCCTTCGCTCCGTGCACCTCGTAAAACCGACTGCATAAGGAGTGGAGCGAGCGGGCCCCAGGGGGGGGGGGGACGAGAGGGGGGAGGGGGGTAGCTTTGGCATTTTTGGGGGCTTCGACCCCCCAATTTCCAAACCATCCCCTGTCTACGCCACTGCTCAGACCGGTGCTCTGGTTTGTATATGTGCCTTTGGGTTTTTCTTCTCCTTTGTCCGTAGCATATGTTGCGCTCATGGAAAAGGAGAAGAGGGGGTCAAAATCGGGGCCAGGCGTCCTCTTTTAGACAATGCAGTTCTGCGAAACTCTGTTCGCACCATGTCAACAACAATACTCCCCGGGCCATAACTCACGCGGGAGAGGCGTGTCGGACCGTCCTCATTGACACCATCGTTTTCATACGCGTGTCACTGTCGAATATCTGTGACAGGGTGGCACACTTTGCTGTTGCTGGCTCTCTTTTCCTGGCCCAGTTGCTTGAAAGGGACACATTCCGTACTCAATCCCACTTTTTATATGCGGAGCATCCCTTGCTCGGGTCTCATGTCCCGCGGCCTTGTAGTCCGCACTCACACTATGCACGCGCAACTCTCCTCCTTCCCTCTCTCCAACAGCTGCGCGTTACTCTCTCCGCTCTCTCTCTCTACCAGCTGCGTGCACTGCGCGTACGTTCGCTTCTACTCACACCGCGCGCGCACGCGCAACTCTCCTCCTCTAGTCTCCTCTCCTTCAAGTGTGAAAAAAAAAAATAAACGGCGAGCGCGCGTTTCAAGTTTCTCTGCCGCGAGCCGCGACGAAGGCTCGCGTAGGGGGATAACGCTAGGGCAGTCGGTGGCGCCATCTCTCAACGTCAGCACGCAACTGACTCTTGCCTCGGAACCAACACGATGCTCCGCATCACCCCATGGTTCCCACTCGGGAAGATGGTGTAATTTTTTATATAACCGTGGGCTGATATGGGTCAGGAGTGAAAATGCATCAGGAGCTTTTTTAAATGGAAAGCTGACAGTGATAATGACAACCCATCTTGTGCAACGAAGAAGCACGTGACCTCAGAGCCATGTCATGACCTGCAATCTATCCATGCATCTGCTGTATCCGTCACTTTTGAGCATCCTCCGGCTTTAAAGAGCCAGCTGAACATTGGCTTTGCCCTCAGCTCGACCCTCACAGGTATGCCAAACTCGTAGTTAACTGTGGGAGTATTCATGCAGAAGCTGAGCTTGATCAGCTTTGATCAGCACCGCCGTGCTAGCTTTCCAACACAGCTAACGCAGCTTTCAGGTGTCTACGGACCACAACCTAGGAAGTGCTTCGAATTAATATTAGGAACGAAGACAATTTTGTGCAGAAAATTAGAGTTGTAAATTTGAACATAGGCCAACTTGGGGTAGCTTTTAAAAACTTGTATAATCGTCAAATAATGTTAACTATGGAAATAAAAGGGTAGTGTTCATTGCTGCGACAATTTATTCTGTGTGCGCGGGACTTATGTGCACTGTCTTGCTATTTTATTGTGTGCGGTACATATATGATGCCAATACTTGTCTATAAAATATTTGTGTTTTTTTATTTCTGAGATAACTATAAACTAAGTGGACTGTTTTGTCGTTTTGCCCCGTCATAGACTAAATTCCTTTTTCTTTCACTGTGCCTGTACATATCTATAAAAGTTTTTTTTTCTTACGCTGAAATTACTGATGCATTGTACTTTTTAAAATAATTGTTTCATAACAATATGTGTATCTTGCAAGCTGTATTTAGCTCTTTCGCATTTTACTGTAGGACCGCCCCCCCCCTTTACCCTTGAGCGCACACGCCCAAAAAGGGCTCTCAGTTTGCCCCCCCCCTTCCCTTCCCCAAGACAAAACCCCGCCGACGCCCATGAGCTCTGATCGTACAAAAGACAGCCTGCAAACACGAGACACCGCAATATCCGTGGTTCGAAGCAGGGTTGGGCAGTATCGCGATACATTTGTATCACGATAGTATTTCCGAAATATACTTCGTATTTGTATTTCTGTATCGCGACACATTTGTTTTACCCAGTATCTGTATTCCTGTATCGAAATACATTTTGAATGTTCCTTCGTATCGCGATGTTCCTCCCTCCCTCGTGACGTCAGTCGTGACCCTCGTGACTTCACTCGTGACCTTCGTCGAGGCCTTCGCGAGTGATCTTTGTGAGGTCACTCGTGACATCACGAAGGTCACTCGTGAAGGCCTCGTGAAGGTCACTGTGAAGGTCATTACGTTCATGACGTCACTCGCGACCCTCGTGACGTCACGTGGGACGTCATTATGGGCAACGTCCCATAATGCAACGCGCGGTTACGCCGACGGCGACGGCGAGTGCGACGCCGTTCAAGCAGGACACGGGCGCCTAAGAGCTCCGCTCTAAAAGTGAATTAAAATGTCTGTTATTCAATAGGCTAATAGCCAGTGGCGCAGCCAGGATTTTATTTCGGGAGGCTCGTCCGAAACGGCAGCAACGCCCCCCTCCCCCTTAAAAAAATAATAAAAAAAAGATTGTGGAAAGAACAAAATTAAATAATAAAAACGCATCAAGGAGTACGTCGGGTGAAAGCTCGCACGTGCACGTGCTCCGACCTCGTAGGCAATCAGTTCATCGAACGACGTTTCATCAACATATCGTTTCAGATCGACACACGATGTTTCATCAACAGATTGTTTCATCGACAAATCGTTTCATTGACAGCTCATTTTAGCTTTTTTTCTGTAATAAACTGCTGTCGCCGCGAAGAGGCGTGTACGGGTCGGTCAGGTGGGTTAATATTTTTGTAATGAGCCGCCACAGATTGTCGCTGCAATGCGGCGTAAACGCAGGTGGGGGGTGGGTTAACGCACACCCCAGTGATACACGCGTGACAAAATGTCCCTACAGCGTGCAATTCGCGTAGCGAGTGTCGATGAAACAATCGTGGTGACGAAACGTGTGCCCATGAAACGGGTGTGCATGAAAAGTTGTCCACGAAACGTAATTCCACGAAACGAGTTTCGGCGAAATGATACCCCTCCGACCTCACGACAGGCGTGTCGTGGTGTACGTGTGATGCTTAATGCGTGATGCACGTTACAAAGGCACCAGGTTAGCAGTCGTACTGGATTGGTTAATATTATCACATACAGCTTGGACTGAAGGCTCGTTTACACAGTTTGCATCGACTGTGTTGCGCTGCGTTGCAAGGTGCGGCACAGCACCTCCTCATTGGCTCGTCGGAAGGGTTGCCATAGCAACAGCTTGACGCAACCAATCTTATAGAATCCCTGAAAATAGAAACAAAAACGTTTTTTTAAACAGTTTGGTTGAGATACGCGTGTAAAAAATAAAGTTTACGCAAAAAAAAATAAAATTAGAGAAATATTGATGACGCGAGACGCGATATCGTCGGTAGTCACCTCTTTTCCCCTTGTTTTCTCTCTCGGCATTTCGGGCTCGGGGAGGAGAGGTGGATCAGCTTCGCCTTCCCGTTGAGGTAGAGAGAGGGTATGACCATCTTGTTGAGGTGGAAAGAGTGTATGACAATTCCGTGACGTCATGGACTTCGCGCAGAATTAGAAATAAATGAGCAGAACGTAAGGGCGCAAGTGAGCTGGTGTATATCAAGCATTTTAGTGAAAAACCCGAGACTGAGGTATTGACAGACGACGACAAGGAAGAGAAGGAGAACGTCTCAAACACAGCTAAACCTTTATTGAACTTATATAAAGGGTCCTGTCCACAATAAAGGTTTAGCTGTGTTTAAGACGTTCTCCTTCCTTCCTTGTCGTCGTCTGTCAATACCTCAGACTCGGGTTTTTCACTAAAATGTTATAAATAAATCTCGCGCCGTCAACATTGCTCTATTTTGTTTCGCGTAAAATTGATTTCTTGACACGCTTGTCCCAACCGGACTTTTAAATTCTTTGCTTTTTCTTTTTCTAGAAGTGGTTGCAGTCGCACTCGAACGTAACTGCGCCACAAAGGAGAAAACCTGGCCTACGTTGACCGAACGTAGACGTCTAATTTGCTATGTTCTTGTCAGCCCGAGGGGCGCGAAGTGAAGGGTACCGTCTCGCGTTAGCACGGATCCGTACATATCGTTTCGTCGAAACTCGGTTTGTGGACCACTTTTCATGGACACATGTTTCGTCGACACGAACATTTCATCGACACTCGTCACGCCAATAGCACGCTGTAAGGACATTTCGTCACGCGTGTATTACTGGGGCGCGCGTTAACCCACAGCCCCGCCTGCGTTTACGCTGCTTCGCGGCGACAGTCTCGGCGGCTCATTTGGAATAGCCGGTGCCGTTTCAAGGTTGCCAAATTCTCCATAGCACCATCAATTTCCTTTTTCTTCTTCGGCGGCTCATTACAAAAATGTTAAAGGTGCACTGACAGGGAACTTATGCTCTTCAAGGTTTTCATCTGTACATGACACATAAGAGCCCAACCACACAAAACACAATTTGCGGCTTGAAATTCGTTTTCTTTCCGCCCGAAAACCGCCGATCGAGAACTCATCAGTTTGAGTCGCGCTCGCTCTCTTCTCCGTGGTCACGTGCCGTTTTGTATGGTTTAGACACAACCACCAAAGATAATCAAAGTCGTGGGTCATCGAAGACACAGACTCAACACTTAAAATAGACAGAAAATACGATACCTATTGTTTGTGGCTTCTAAAAAACTGCAAATACGTCGAATGAAAAAAAAAAAGTTGCACAGCCACCTGAATTTCGGCAATGCTCTTCTCTATATTCTTCTTTTTTCCCCCTCCAGTTTTTTGTTTCGGTTTTGAGCAGGGGCGTTTTTCTGACTTTATTAAAAATATAGGTGACGCTGTAGCAAAATATTGATTGGCTGATCTTCTAACACCCTGTTAAATCGCCTGGCAAAAAAAAACAACAACAACAAAGACACAAGAAAAAAACGACATAATTTTGGGGTGTGTCAGTGCTTCTTTAACCTACCATACGTTACTAGAACAACTCAGTTGGGAAACTGCCATAGAGCCTGATCTGAAAAAGTGGCACCGACCCGTACTCAAGAACCGAGCTAATGACAATCTCAACTTCGCCAGTTCTCCTGCAGTGGCCACTCGGGGAACCGCACGGCTGATTGTATTGGTTCGGGAGTATCCACATTCGATAGCGCCCACTGTTACTGTTCTATTTTGGCTTTAATCGGCCATTTTAAGCCGAAACATATCCGATGGAAGGGGTTTCCAGGGATACCACCACCCCCGTCTCCCACAAGAGGACGCGTGGCGGATTACTACCGAAGTTAGGACGCGCCCAGGTAGGGACCAGCCACCTGAAATCACCGGTGAGACTTGGTTGTATAAAAACAATATTAATTGTTCCACAAAACCTTGTAAACTAAAGATTTTAGAAAAACATCACGCGTCTGTCATTCTGTACTAATCTACAATAAAAGTTCCTATAAAAAGAGCGTTTTCTGTCTGTCGTTACGCAAAAACATGCTTTCTAAAATCTCATGGTGACCACAGTAAAGAAAAAAAGATTGAGCCGCCATCTTGGAACCTCGAGCCTGGAGGTTTCGGTACTTTGAGAACATTCAGTTCCTTACAAAAACAATTATCTGGCCAGATGTGAAGATTTTAGATATGGCCATATCAAAATTGGTAACATAAACCTTATATGGTATATCTGCCAGATATAGCCTCATAATGCCAGATATATTCTGATATTCCTGGCCAGGTATGGAAGTCTGAAATCTGGCTAAGTACGGGAATTCCAGACCTGGTCAGGCATATCAAAAAGACTCAAGCCTGAAATCAGCACATTATTTCTTTTTGTTGTCTACAATTCTCCCAAGTGCCCCGGTCCGCACTCGAGAAATTATGGGAACGGTGATCTTTCCGCTCCCTAGTGATTGCTAGTTTCGACCAATTCCATGGTTACACAGTTTTCGAGTGTAATTCGTAGTCACCCTGAACAAGCTTCCCCATAGGGCTCAAGGACCTGTCATATCACTTTTAAAATTTCTCGTCAATGGCAGCCTTTATGATACTGTGCATGCGGTCCACCTTTCAACCTGGCTGAGCCGCAGAAATCTCTTTCAATATTACCATTCTCGTGATTGTTGTTTTAGTAGGAATTACTTAAAGGCCGAGAAATCACGACAACCAAAACCGGGATTTAGCTCGGATTCAGCGGAGCTGTTTATAGCATTTTTAGCGTTTCTAAGTTAATATCAGCGTCTTTGAAGCTCTAAGAGAATGATAATAATGTAAGAGATATGTCTACAGCTCATGCAGGTCAGAGGTCGGCATTTTAGGTCGCCCTCATTCACCCTCAACCTCACAGCCACACTCACCTAAGCCCCTCACTCACCCTTACCCTCACAACTACACTCACCTTCAGCCCCTCTCACTCCACCCTCACCCTCACATCCACACTCCCTAAGCCCCTCACTAACCCTCACCCTCACGGCTACACTCACCTTCCAGCCCCTCACTCACCCTCACCCTCACAACCACTCCCCTAAGCCCCTCACTCACCCTCACCCTCACAGCTACGCTCACCTTCAGCCCCTCACTCACCCTCATCCTCACTCACCCTCATCCTCACTGTCACACTCACATTCAGCCCCTCACTACCCTCGCTGAACCTCACGCCCCTCACGCACTCATGGCCCTCATGCCCCTCACGCACTCATGGCCCTCACGACCCTCACACACTCACCACCCTCATGTACTCATACCGCTTACACACTCTAGGCCCTCACGCCACTCACCGCCCTCACGCTCCGCACTCCTCATGGCCCTCACGCCCTTTACCACCCCTCACGGCCCTCACGCACTCTTACCTTCACGCCCCTCACGCAATCATGGCCCTCACGCCACTCACCGCCCTCACGCCCCTCACTCACCCATACCCCTCAAGCCCCCACACACTGATGGCCCTTACACCCCTCACTCACCCATGCCCCTCAAGCCCCTCACGCACTCATGGCCCCTCACGCCACTCACCGCCCTCACGTCCCTCACTCACTCATGGCCCTTACGCCCCTCACCGCCCTCACGGCCCTCATGCACTCATACCCCTCACGCCCCTCACGCACTCATGGCCCTCATGCAACTCACCGCTCTCACGCCACTCACCGCCCTCACGCCCCTCACTCACCCATACCCCTCAAGCCCTCACGCACTCATGGCCCTTACGCCCCTCACTCACCCATACCCCTCAAGCCCCTCACGCACTCATGGCCCTCACGCCACTCACCGCTCTCACGCTCCACACTCATTCATGGCCCTCACGCCCTTTACCGCCCTTACGGCCCTCACGCACTCATACCCCTCACGCCCCTCACGGCCCTCACGCCACTCACCGCCCTCACGCTACTCACTCACCGATACCCCTCAAGCCCCTCACGCACTCATGGCCCTCACCTCTCACTCACCCATCACGCACTCAAGCCCCTCACGCACTCATGGCCCTCACGCCACTCACCCGCCCTCACGCCCTCACTCACTCATGGCCCTCACGCCACCTCCCGCCCTCACGGCCCTCACGCTCTCATACCCCTCACGCACTGATGGCCCTCACGCGCCACTCACGCACCCCTCACGCCACTCACCGCCCTCCTCACGCCCCTCACTCACCCATACCCCTCAGGCCCCTCACACACTCATGGCCCTTACACCCTCACTCACTCCATGCCCCTCAAGCCCCTCACGCACTCATGGCCCCTCACGCCACTCACCGCCCTCACGTCCCTCACTCACTCATGGCCCTCACGCCCCTCACCGGCCTGATGGCCCTCATGCACTCATACCCCTCACGCCCCTCACGCACTCATGGCCCTCACGCAACTCACCGCCCTAACGCCACCACCACCCTCACGCCCCTCACTCACCCATATCCCTCAAGCCCCTCACGCACTCATGGCCCTTACGCCCCTCACTCACATACCCCTCAAGCCCCTCACGCACTCATGGCCCTCACGCCACTCACCGCTCTCACGCTCCACACTTATTCATGGCCCTCACGCCCTTTACCGCCCTTACGGCCCTCACGCACTCATACCCCTCACGCCCCTCACGCACTCATGGCCCTCACGCCACTCACCGCCCTCACGCTACTCACTCACCGATACCCCTCAAGCCCCTCACGCACTCATGGCCCTTACTCCCCTCACTCACCCATACCCCTCAAGCCCCTCACGCACTCATGGCCCTCACGCCAATCACCGCCCTCACGCCCCTCACTCACTCATGGCCCTCACGCCACTTCCCCGCCCTCACGGCCCTCACGCTCTCATACCCCTCACGCACTGATGGCCCTCATGCCACTCACCACCCTCACGCCACTCACAGCCCTCACCGCCCCTCACTCACCCATACCCCTTAAGCCCCTCACACACTCATGGCCCTTACGCCCTCACTCACACATACCCCTCAAGCCCCTCACGCACTCATGGCCCTCACGCCACTCACCGCCTTCACGCCCCTCACTCACTCATGGCCCTCACGCCCCTCACCGTCCTCACGGCCCTCATGCACTCATACGCCCTCACGCACTCACCGCCCTCACGGCCCTCACGCACTCATACATCCACGCCCCTGACGCACTCATGGCCCTCAAGCCACTCAGGCCCGCTTCAGATGGGGCGATTTCGCCCAGAAACTTGACGTCACAACACCAACAACACGGGCCGCCCGCGTTCACACGCAGCAACCAATCGCTGCAAGTTGCCATCATCATCATGAAGTTTAATTTTTCTTGCACTATTTAGACACACAATTACGCGCTATAAACGTGTTTTTATGCATTTAAATCTCGTTGAGAATACTAGTGCATCTTTCAGAAACAGTTGATTTCCCAAAACGATCAATTTCAGACCAGAACCAAGTCTTTTGTTGTCATCATCACCGGCACGAAGTATCACGTGAAAATATAGCGTCCCTCATTGGATGCAGCCGCTTCAAACATCTTCGAATTGCTCCGAGTTGCTGGCTTGTTTCTAGCCGGACGCACTCGCGGATTTTGCTGAGAAACGCCGTTTTCTCAGCAATTCGTGTCGATCTAGGGAAAGTTAGGGAACAACCCGCCAGCAACACCAAAATTTCTGAGAAAGTTGCTCCGTCTGAGGGGGGCCTCACGCACTCACCGCCCTCACGCCCCTCACGCACTCATGGCCCTCACACCCCTCACGCACTCACCGCCCTCCCGGCCCTCACACCCCTCACGCACTCACCGCCCTCCCGGCCCTCACACCCCTCACGCAATCATGCCACTCACACACCCGCCGACCTCACGCCCCTCACGCACTCATGGCCCTCACGCCACTCACCGCCCTCACGCCCCTCATGCACTCACGGCCCTCAAACCCCTCACGCCCCTCACCGCCCTCACCGCCCTCACGGCCCTCACGCACTCACGGTCCTCACAGCCCTCACAGCCCTCACGGCCCTCACTCACCCTCACACTCATGAATTTTCCTGGTTCAGAAACGCACTCATCCTCACCTCACCTGTGAAGATGAGGGTGAGTGAGTGTGAGTGAGGGCCCTCATGAGTGAGGTTTGCCGAGGTATGATCCAGGTTGAAGGTTGGACAGAATGCACAGTACTGACATTGGCGAGAAATTTGAAAAGTGATAATGATAGGTACTTGGGTTTTATACGACACTTGTTCAGGGTGACTCCGAGTTACACTCAAAACTGTGTAACCATAAATTGGCCGAAAGTTTCGATCACTAGGCAGCTGAAGAAACGCCGTCTCCATGATTCCTCGAGTACGGGCCGAGGCGCATGGGGGATTTAGCAAATTGTCTATTTGGGCGCAATGTTAACACTTCGAAATAATTACGCTACAATAAAATCCTCGTGAAAATCAGCAGAAATAATCCCAAACTTTAGCTTGCCAAAGCTGAAGTTTGGGATTATTTGTGTTAATATTTAGCTCGCGAGCAATGAGTCATTTACAGTTTGCTAACAAAGCACTTTTTTTACTTTTTTTCAAACTTTTTTATATATTGAAAACCGGCCGCCAGATAAAGCTGTATGTACGCCAGATAACGAAGTATATACCTCAAATAAGGCTGTATATATGCCAGATAAGTCTGTATATATGCCAGATTAGGCTGTATATATTCCAGATAAGGCTTTATATTCGCCAGATAAGGCTGTATAAATGCCAGATAAGGCTGTACATACGCCAGATAAGGCTGTATATACTTCAGATAAGGATGTATATAGGCCGTATATAATCATATACAGTTTGATATGGCCACATATGCGCCAGATATAAGATTTCCATACGGGGTGGCTCTGTAGTGGCATATAAAGTAACTTTCATGTTTCAACTCGTCGCTAAAGGGTGGCGCTGTTATCGGATTTAGCTCGGTCTTGGTGGACGCCAACGGTCCAGGTTTCAAGGGTGAGTTTTCCAACTGAGTGTTTTAGTAACGTTGACCTACGTGACTGATCCGTACACGACGCTTTGCGGCCGCAGTCTCATGCAGCTTAGTACAGGAAAAAAAATCAAATCTGAGCTGTGGATGGAATGATTTATAGATCTCTGACTTCAGGCCTTCACACTCCTGTCCGGCTCATTGACTCGACCCACTCCTCTTCTCCCCATTGACGCATTGACCCACTGACTGCTCTCAACCCTACTGACCAATCAACGGTTAGATATGGTTTAGCGCAAATAACCTCCAGGCATTTCTTCTTGAGCTCTGCCTTCAGGTGCCCTAAACTCGTCAAACACAAAGTTAAAGCCGAAAGTTCGCGGAGCGCGCCGATTGGACGCTGGCGACAGAAGCGCGAAGTCATCGTCGTGATAGTCCAATCGGTGCGCTCCGTGCACTTCGGCCCCAACTTTGTGTTTGACGGGTTTAAAGCCCCAGGACTCTCCACCCCTCACCCCACCGACTCCACCCACTCCTCTCCACTCCATCGCCCGCTAAATTTAGCGTGGAAAATGACGTCACATGACTTGATGTCACATGGCATACACAAATATTCAGTCTTCCCGCTACATTTTCTCCGCTAAAGTTAGCGGGGAAATTCGCGATTACGCTTTTTTAGGCTTCACTTGATCTCAGAAACCTAACCTAAAAACGTTTTCATGTTAAAAAAGTAATAAAGAGAATTGCAGATTTTTTTAGGAAATTTATAGCATGCTCCCTTTGAAGCACTCATCGCCCTTGTACGCTTACGAACGTGTTTTCAAACGCCGTCGGTGGAATTCGATTTTTTTAAACATTTATTCTTATTTATTTTGATTTATTGTAGATATATGTATATATAGCTCCAGATTGAAAAGTCCCTGAAGCGAAACGAAAGAGATATTTGAGCGGAGCATCTAAACGGATGCAGATCCAACCGCAGACGTTCTGTATAGCGCTTACTGCACCCCCTGAAGCACATTCCGAGATATTTAATCTGTCTGATATGTAAGACGTGCGCGGTTCTTCCGTCTCCGGTGTAGGCAACTTTGTGCCGGTGCGGAACGAGTTGAACTTATCACGAGATCGGCAGAGTGAAGTGTAACTTGCCAAACATATTTTAGATTTTTTTTTTTATATATATTGCGATTACGAGTTTTCGACACTAAAGTTTCACAGTAGGGGCTGCGTTGAGTTGGGGCGATTAGGCAACTGTCCCGAATAGTGCAAAGAAATGTCGAGAGACTGAGGCAGTACAGTGTGGCGTTAAGGCCCGACCAAAATACTTGTTCTAGGAGTAGTGTACAGACCGCGTAATGCCTCAACAGTGTTCCTTGAACAATTATACGACTTTCTTGGGTCTTTTCGTAATGATCGCGTGTGACTATTTGTGGCCGGTGATTTTAATTTATGCCATATTGTCTGGTTAAAAATGAGATCGGTGGGAGCACACGCACGTGATTCAGATATGTTGCTTAACTGTGCGTTCACGAACGATCTGATTCAGATAGTGACATCGCCGACTAGGATTGGCAACACGACGCAATCTATTTTGAACCTGGTCTTTGTTAGTCCGCTAATATTGTGCTACACTATTGACGTTTTAACAGGGTTGTCTGATCATAAATTTCTGTATTTTACATCCAACTTTTTGGAAAAAAAAAGAGCTATTTGGTGGAGTTAGAAAATCTATTGTTAAAAATTACAACGATGCGAGTGATGTTGATGTGCTTGACTACTTGGAAACACACTACGATGATTTCCTTGAAGAACGTGACTTAGAAACACAGTGGATAATGTTCAAAAGCATTTGAAATTACCGCATTGCACAGTATGTACCCGGCAAGGTAAAACACACAAGGAGAAACAATCATTGGACAACAAGACAGACTATTCAACTGCAACGTAAATTGCAACGCAAAAAGCATACTCACACGTATCGGACCTCTCAGCTTTCTCAAATAAAAGAATAGAAATAAATAAATTTTCCAAGGAGTTTTTCTTTTCGCAATTACTTAGCAGTGGTCTGAAGGAAGCTCCCGCTAAATTCTGGAACTTCTTATCAGGAACAAAAAAGTGTGTGGAGTGTGTAAATGTTAGTGGCATTCTTGTCACTGATGAAACCGACATGGCAAGCGAATTCAATACGTACTTTCAGTCCGTATTCAGCCCCCATTTGGCAGTGCAACCAAAAGCATTTGTGATAAGTCGTCGGCAATGCGGGACCTCGTCGTAAGCCGGGAAGGAATCTTTGATCTTTTGCTTTGGCTAAATGTTAAAAAAGCGTGTGGGGCGGACAATGTACAGTGCTAATCACACTTGTCTATAACGCGCGAGCGTGCTGCTTTTTCCGGGGAGCGCTAGACTGGTGGCATTCGCGGAAGCTAAGCTAGTCACGTGGCGCAACATGGAACGACCCGCTCGAGGGTTGTCCTGCTCATTCTATCAGCTTGATAAGCGATAAAAGTAAAGTGCTTTATGATATATTTTGTTTTTTGATGACGACATCGTTGATACGCCTTTATGCTTTAGTTTGTTTATTGTTCGAGCAATGATGTTTGTAAAAAGCGTGCGAGCAGCCTTTCGCGTTCGCCGCCAGCTGATGTGGACAGGGCACCCCTCGAGCGGGCCGTTCCATGTTGCGCCACGTGACTAGCTTAGTTTCCGCGGATGCCACCAGTCTAGCGCTCCTCGGAGAAAGCCGCACGCTCGCGCGTTATAGATAGGATTCCGCGTTTTCGGTTTTTATTTTTTCGAAATTCGGCGTACTTTTTTCGGTGTTTATTTTAAAATTAAATTTTCGTTTTCTTTTCGGTGTATATTTATTCCCAAAAAAGTTTACCGTTTTTTTTTCCGGTGAATATGAAAGAAACATTATCGGACATCGGATCAGATGATCCCTGTAGCTGTGATATTTGTGATCAATCAAGGAATAACGGGACATGTACATACGTGGTCTTCGCTACAACTTCCGTCAGGAGACAACTCAAAACCGCGGATATTCACGGGCATAATCTTGAGCGTGCTTCTTTTTCCTTCCCATTCTGATGACGTGACCGTCCGAAATGATGACCGTACAGGAACCAGCGGATTGGTAAAAAAAGTTCATTGTATTTATGTTCTCAACCACAGGGAAGTTTGAGAGAGGGTGTTAACAGCTTTTCTCGGTGTCCTCTGAAGGGCATGAAGCGAAAAACCTTATTGGCCCCGAGCGGGACCGATTGGAGCGCTGCGATCGCTCGACCGTGACGTAGGATGGAGGATCACGTGATAAGGCCAGCTATTCCGCCTTGCTTTGGTCGGGGCCTTCGGAAGCCCTTCAATCGGTACTTTCGCATTTTTTCTGTGTTTGAAGCTTGATCAGTACAGGCGTGGATTGGCTTCGGCAGCTGTCGAGCTCAGGGAGCAATGATAGAGTACTGTTCGGGGCCGCAATGCCGCAGTTACGCGACCGACCCAAATATCAGCTACCACATCTACCCCAAGGAGAAGCATTCCAATATGATTCATAAAATGTGAACAGTCTCACCCTGCGTGGCAGTACCTTTCTCATACAGCTTCAATATTATTTGAACAATGGGGTTAAAAATGTATGTACAAGTTGGCGACACGCAATGCAAGTGGAGCTGAGTGCTAATAGACTTGAAACAGTAATTTACAGAGGGTAACAAGCCATAAAATTTCACTGACTATTTTAATGCAAACATCACTCACAGCTTAGTGGTATTTAAGCAACCAGCAGCTGCATAAATGTGAGAATGTTACGTGGCTTTATTTATTTTACTTTAAAGATTGCTGATGCAAGTAGCTGCACTCGTATTAGCAAGTAATACTTTTATTTTTGTGACTTATCTGCTTATCTTGTAGGAGCCCAAATAAAACAATTATACAACTCTAATACACCTAGCTACAGGAATATTTGCATAATCTTTCTTTACAAAAAGAAAAACAGCGATGCTGTACACGAACTGTCATTGGCCTTTGAATGGTCTGATATTAGTTTATGAAATTAAATGTTATCAACAAGCTTTAATATTCGTCGCTCGAAAATTCCGACATCGCAGAAAAGTTACAAAACCTGTGCTTCAAAAACGAAAAAAAAAAAATTAGTTGCATTGTATTGATTTTGCGACTCGCGACTTGGGAAGCGAGAATGTTACCACTGAGCCACGAGAATTTGTTTTCTTTATTCCTGAGCTACGATAACAACGGGAGACGACCGATTATATTTGGAAAAAGGCGCTTCACTTCACCGTTCATCGCAAATCGCAATCTCTAAAGGCCGGTTGAGACACTTGCGTTCATGAGTGCGTTTAACTGCGTTGTGTTGAGAACCGAAAGCGAGACACCGGCACATCTGTGCTTCGTATGAAGCGTGGAATCCAATTCAAGGAATCATGTTTGCACGCGATATAAGCAGCAGGGATGTCCTGGTTTCTCGCAGCCGAAACGCAGTCAAACGCAGTCAAACGCAATCAAACGCGACTGTGTGAGTGCTCCAGTTGTTTCGCTCCCGGCTCTGGCCGCGAGCTCGATCGATTTCACAGCACGCTGGCCGGTGGGTACATACAACCTAACCAAGTAATGATACACGGCATGTTCCTTCACCCATGCTTTGCAGGAGCTCGATTTGTCACCGACGTTTCTTCCATCCAGCTCGTGCGGGTACGAAGTGAGTGCCGACGTTTGGAGTACGAATCCAATGAACGTGTAGCAATCCTTATCCAGCTTCTTGATTCTACAGAACACGTGTCCCGCTTCAAGAACACTTTCGCCCTCAAGCAACAGGCGGGACATTTAGTGGGCCTTGTCCACGAACGCATTGATGCTGCTTACAGACAGCACAACTGAAAAGGGGTACACAGTTGTAACGAGGTGCCCGGTCGAATAGAAGTTAAAAAAAAAAATTCGCCTACCTTCAACGGTAGGTCGCACTTCGTAAGCATTCATTGCGATACGCGAGACAGCCGCCGAAAACGACAAGTTGACCCGTACCCTCCGCCGCGCCAGTCCATGCCGCCGCGCTTCCGTGCAGCGACCGTTTCCCTGCTCGCCTGCAACCGGCTAACCGGCTCCCCGGAAGCATTCGTACGGTAGCCGATTTAGGAACTCGACTGGGTCGAGTAGTGAAACGAAACATTGGGTTAAAAGAAGCCTTAAACACCCGTAGTATTAAAAAAGTGAAGACCGAGACACTCCATTCTTGACGCAGAGTGCAGGAAACGGTCACGTGATCCCTCATCCTACGTCACGACGATAGGCCCGTCAGGTGGCGCCACGCCATGTTCTCGGGGCTAATACTAGCCCACATCCGAACTTTTTAGGTCCGGGAACTTGACACACTAAGCCCGATCACAGAAAGGAAGCAGATGTCCCGCGAAGGCCAATCCACGACCTCTTTTGTTGCATGTTGAACCTTGGAAGAGGGAAATCACGAAGACGTCGCACAATGTCAAACCTTGCAAAGCCCTTTCTCTCTCCCCCCCCCCCCGCCCACCTCGACGCGGCTCTAGAAAACTGCCCTTTTTCGGTTAAAACCGAATTTTAGAAAACAGATTAGATGTACTTTTATCGGTTTTTATCGGTTTAAACCGTAAACGCCAAACATACAAACTGACCTTTTTCGGTTAAAACGGAATTTCCGAAAATGGATTTGGCATACTTTTATCGGCTTTTATCGGTTTAAACCGAAAACTCCAAATGCTGACGCATATATTTTTTGAATGTGGACACTACAGTACAGAACGAACTGTTCTTCTCTAGCTTTGCTAAAGAGCCTCGGTGTTTCATCCACCCTCGCGAACATGCTATTCCTCAAGGGTCCACCAGCCACGTGCACACGTCTCCGAAAGACTGCGTTCAACTTCTTGTATGGGCTGTGGGCTTCTGGCAAGGCTGTGATGTGTGAGAAAATACGACCGCCCACTTATTTTTTCGTACTTGTGTGCCAATGATAGTTTTCTCATTGAATTGTCCAGCCGTAATTTGTGAACAATTTGTGATACTAGCGTTCAAGATGTGCCCATTTTCTCACTTTTGACTGGTTTCTTGCCGACTTTTTATTTTACTTTGATTTGTTAACTTCAGTTTCATCATCCTATATTTCTTATCACCATCTGTTCCCCCTCCTTTCCCCTGCATGCATTCTCATCAAAGCTGGAATAACCCAAGCCCGTGAAACTTTTCCACAGACAGTGAGAAAAACCTCTCGTCAGGCAAACACCACCACCACCACCACCACCACCACCAGTGGTAATACCGAATATGATGCAGCGTCGAGCGAGACTAGAGTGACTCAATGTCGCTTGCCATATGCGTCGCAGTCGGCTAGCAAAATTGAGTCACTCTAAGGCTGATCCGGTCGTTTTCATCATCAAGTGCGCGTGAATTTAAATTGCATTTTTAAGCAACCGCATTCGCAACCGATTTGCGGATGCGGTTGAGTGGCCAGTGTGAATGCGGCGTAAGTTAGTAGAGAGCCTAGATTGTGGAGATGGTCCATCTTAAACCCTGGAGAGCGTTTGAAATTCAACAAAGGACACCAGTTGCGGCGATTGGTCGCGAGTGCGCATGCGCTGCTTTTTCGCGTGGCGAGGAGGAAAGGCAGAGACGTTTGCAGACGATCAACGCTTTCGTCACCTCCTCTCAGCTCGTCTTCCAAATGCTGCCAATCAACCAGGCGACCTCGCTCGAGCAGGTGGAAACTCTCTCTAATACAGGCTCTTTATAAGCGAGACGCGACCTCAGCTTCGCCGCGTTTCTCCCCGGAAAAGAGACCTACCGGAACGGAGAAGACAAAAGAGTTGAGGCACGCAGCGCCTTCCTCGTAGACAGCCCTCAGCAATACGTAG